>APFE031678522.1:0-13833 GCA_000404065.3 Pinus taeda | reverse complement strand
ACCATGGGTCAATACCATGTGCCATTTTGGTGAATACCATGGGTCAATACCATGTGCCATATTTTTATTAATTCGGTTAATAATGTTTTTTTGCATGGTATTAATAACAATCTAGTCCATGGTATTTGTCCATAGTATTTTGCCCATAGGTTTCACCTAAGTGTTCGTAAATATAAGGTGACTTATGGAGTAAATATAAAAAAAATTATTTGTTTACCATGCCTCTCTTTTATTTATATTTTTATTAATTTACCATACCTCTTTTACAAATATGGTATTTGGCCCATAGGATTCACTTAAATAAAACCTCTTTCTTAAGCATTCATAAATAGAATGAGGGTTATGGACTAAATATAAAAATATGTTTTATTTATTTACCATATGTCTAGTTTATTTATATTTTTATTTATTTACCATACCTTTTGAGTAAGTATAAAAAGACGTTTTATTTATTTACCATAACTCCACTTTACTTATATTTTTATTTGTTTACACCCTTGCATGTATATAAGGTGACTTATGGAGTAAATATAAAAAATGCTTTATTTATTTACCATACCTCTCATTTATTTATATTTTTATTAATTTACCATACCTCTTTTATAAATATGGTATTTGGGCCTTTTGGCCCATAGGATTCACTTAAATAAAACATATTCTTGAAAATGGGCGAATGGATTCAGTTAAATAAAACCTATTCTTGAAAATGGGCGAATGGAAGTTTGTAACTCCTAATTTCAAGGGCTAAATTTACCTTTTTTACCCTCTCCCTTAAAATAAGGTGGGCTATTTGAGGTGATTTCTAAAAATGTACTATGATACAAAATATTCGCCCACTAAAAATTCAAAACCCCTTAATTTCGCCAAAGGGCGAACATTCGCCCCTAAAATTATCCTTGATGTACAGTTTCTCCAGTTTCGTCCACAAACCAGCAGCTGTTGTCTCCGACACGATATTAAACAGGACATCATCAGCTAGACACAGTCGAATAGCGCTTATCGCTCTTTCATCCATCTCGGCCCACTCATTATCTGTGATGTTGTAAGACTGTTTGGATTTGCCAAACAACGTCTTTGCCACACCATGTTGGACAAGAAAATCGTACATCTTCACCTTCCAGATCTCGAAATTATTTTTGCCATTAAACTTCTCAATTTCAAACCGGGCACTTTGAGTTTTCGCCATCTTGTATCAACCAAAAAACACAATAATCTCCAAAATCCAACTTTTAAATACCAGCGATTAAAAAACTGCCTATGCCTTATATGACACTACCTTTGTTTAAAAAAAAAAAAACAACAACAACCTTTTGCTGTGCAAAATTACAGTATAAAAAACAAACTGAGTATCAAACTCGAAAGTAATACATCCCTTTCATGCAAACCACGCGCCAACAATCAAACCACGCACCAATGTAAGTGCTAGTTTATCATAACAAGTTCAAGGAAAATCAATTTAATTATATATGGAATTAGCATTTCCATACATAGCCTTCACTATGTGAAACACAGGCATGAATGCGTCACTTGGTCAATTAGTTCTCAGGCAAGTTCACGATACCTATTCTTTGTGTTGCAATTTCAAGACCAACAATTAGCCGACATATTTGGACTATTCAAACAATTTCAAATTCAAATTGAAAGTGTGGATGTTTCTTAGCTTCAGTAGACTATTTCTTCCACCATTTGAACGCGTGGAATTATGGAATTATGAAAATTGCCGGTCGTTAGATTTCCGTTGAACATCACATTGCAGCTTGCTTTGAATGTCAATTCAGTCCCTTTTGATTTCCATGTTTTTCTTACAATTATGTATATTCTGTAAGTGCCAAAGCAAGCAAGTCGCCTCTCCAAAAAAACACGATTTTTAAAGAACAAACCATGGCATAGTTGTGTTACCGTTTTGTTGTGCTCAGCGTAAGACTTCCACGCAACGCACCAGTCCTTCGGAACTCCACGCAACAGTCAATCGAGGGCTCCAGCAATCAACTCATTAACACGCACCAGCTGCCCGCCTTTCTGCATTCCACCTCTCTTCTTTTGGATGAATCCAATTACGCTTGTTGCGCAAAGCAACACCAGGCACCAGCAACGCACCAGCAATCTCTACGCAGGTTGGAAAACAGTCCAACACAGCCACGCAGCAATCGAATACCTCCACTCAGCGAGTGATGCTCCTCTGGTCAGCGCACTGTTAATACTTCCACGCAGCAGTTGGTCCACACAGCAAACTCAGCACCCTCAGGCTCACACGACGCCTCCAACTTGCTCTGATACCATTTGTTAGAGCAAGATGCACAACAGATTAAACATATACTCAGCAAATAAAATCAAGCACAGGAGAGACAGCAATTTAACGTGGTTCACCCAACCAATCTGGGCTACGTCCACCAAACACAGGCATCAACAATTCTTTATTAATCAAACAGGAGATTACATAATTAATCAAATTCTCACAAACTCTCACACCCTCAAAACAATCCGTATGGATACCTGTTTTATAGAAAGGAGAATCTAACTGCCTCATAAATCCTCTCACATCAAATTTAGGATGCATTAACTCCCTCCCAACAACCTGGAGCTAATCTAGCAACAAATTCCTATTGTTGTCACTACTGAGATTTTTGCCTATTTTTCTAAAACAGAAAACTCAACAAAATACTTGGAAATTTAGGTCAAATGTGAATATAAGATAGACAATCCAAAAAATTTACTTTTCATCTTCAACCCTACTAAACTTATATAAATTGTTTTATATTCATAATAATTATTAAAGTACTTCAAAATAAAATACAAAAATTACAAATTTTACTTTTAAAGAAAGAAAAAAAAAAGACAGAAATCATTAAAATGGATACCTTTCTTATTCAAAAATATAATTCCAATTTAATAAATTTTATAGTGTAAGAGTAAATATATTAATTTAAATTGAAAATTAAAAATATAAATGGTATTTGTATTCAGATTTATGTGATCCATAATGAATTAAGCAATGTCTTATGATAGAAATCACATAATAGAAATTTTTGGCTGACTTGTTTACCAACAAGTGTGGTTCATCATCAAAATCAGAGGAAAAAGCAAACCATGACAAAGACTTAAATAAAAAACAATGTAATGATGAACCACACTATTGATCGGTCAAAATTTTCTTTTGTATAATTTCTAAAAAAAAATCTATTTAATATAAATAGTATATAATTAAATTAATTTTATATAATATATTAAAAAATCATTAATAATAAAATAACACACTTACCCTACTGTCGTTGCTTCTTTATTGTCCGTCTCCACTTGCTCTGCCGGTACGCTTAAGAAAGGCTTCAATACCTAGATAAATTTTATAACCATACTCTCAATTACTAGCCCTGGACAAATTTTATAACATCAATTACAAAAGACTTTTTATCGATAAGCTTTCCGTTGGAATATTTCTGATGATGTTAATTTCTTGTGATATGTCCACGCTTTCTTAAATATCACGGGACTTCTTTTCTTGTTTTACTTTTTGTATATCACGGGACTTCTTTTCTTGTTTTACTTTTTGTTTGTTGGTCACATGTGGCTTTTTAAAGTTTTTTTATATTATTTTTTAAAGCAATTTATAATTATAATTAAAATATTTTTTAATAAATTTAATTATAGATAATTATATATAATAATAAATAATATATATATATATTATATATATTATATATATATTATATATAGATTTTAATATAAATAATATTAGTTAATTATATTTTTAATTTTTGGTGATGATATTAAACAATAAAATATTGTATTAGTTGTTTTATATTTTTTGATGAAATTTGCCCGTGTTACTTTTTTGTTTTATTAGCTATATTTAAGCTAAGCCGTATGTACTAGCTACTATGTAGCCCTTGTTTGTACTTACTATTACATTTAAATGGTAACAAATTCTTATTTTTTTAAATTTTTTTTAATTAAATTCTATTAATTAAAAAAAAACAGATTACATAAGAGGGCTAGAAATTTCAAAGAACATCTTTAACATTTCTAGTTTGACATACCAAAATTGTTCATGGTATTTTTTTTTTCCTTTTTTCTCCTACAGACATCTACCTAACCTATAGAATTATCAGTTGCAATTGAGGATAAGACCATATCATCATTTTTTTAGAGAGCTTGATCGCTTCTAGCTCACCCGAGCACAAAGTTTATTTATCATTGTTGGAGTGGCCAAACTCGTGGGTGCACTTCTACCATTGATTATAGACGTGATTATTGTTGATGCTCATTCATTATCTTGCCAAGGGATGAGGTTTTGTCACTGGGATCTACTCTGGATTTTGAGAAGCCAAGATGTCTGGGGTTGTGTTATGTTGTTGTGAACAGTTCTTTTTCCTTGTGAAGTTCTTGACATTGCCTTCTGATCCGGCCAACCACGATTGGATTTTCTTGGCTCCAAGGAGCTGCACGACCCTTTTGAGGATGGACATGCATTCTAAAAATGCCTAGGTTGCTAACAAATTCTACACCTGAAAGCGGTGTTTTCTAATCCAAGGGTTGAGAATGTTCCTTTTCAACAAACTTAAGACTAATTTTATCTGGTAATCATTCACACAAATCCAGACAAATGAGATGAAGCCTTTAGCCAATCTTTCACTCTCTATTTTGATGAAGTGACCAATTGAATTACCATTTTTTTTTAAAGATATCTAGTTGAATTCATAAGAGGGGTGAATTTGGTAGCCTTACCCATACCGGAGTAGCTAGACATTTTATGGAAAGAAAGTTAAACTCTGGAAACCATTGCTGAATTGAAAGATTTACACGGCCCCAGAAACAGGCCCCTAGTCGAAACACTTTGTCAGTGTTAAAAAAAACTCTTTTAAAGAATTGATTAAAATTATTAAGTTTTAAATTATATTTTTAATATTGAATTAATTTAAAATTAATGTAGTTAATTTATATAATGCTATTTAAATTGGAATTAATAAGTTTAAATAAAATTAAAATAATATTGTTTATATAAGAATTAAAAGTATAATATGATTACACTTTTCTTTTAAAGTTACAATAAAATTTTGTTACAAAATATATTATAAGCTTTTTCAATTGATTCAAATTGGATCATCATATGTTTTTTTGTATATGGGTGGGTTATTGGAATATTAGATTTTAGGGTCCTTTCAGTGGTTGACAATAATTTGGAAAATTAAGATTTAGAATTGTCTAGAGTATTTTGAGGCATGAAACACCATTTTTTGTGGTTGAAATGTCCAGAGCTTGTGCCACACCCTCAAAATTCTTGTAGACTCTGAAACCTTTCCAATGGTGTAAAAATCACTTCAATCGGACCTTGTATGTGAAAGTTATGCCCCTCACAAATTCACCTACTTTATTGACCACCATGATACAAGTGGTTTCCATGTCAAGTCCACCACTCGTGCATGTGGGCATAGCCACTTGTAGAGGGATCTCTCATTGATTTCCTCAGCTATATGAATTAAAGGCTAGACTTTGCAACCCAAATTTTGAACATAAGTTTACAGTGGTTATGGGTTTACACATAATTTGGGTCTCTTATTTTCTTTGTTTATGTCTCAAATTGCTACAATTCTCCTCTTCAACTGAATAACTCCAAAACTAGCTCTTTTTCCCCATCAACATTGCTTCACGTAGGAGAGGTCCAAGTGTCCCCTTTGTGGGTTGCAAAGTCAACAAGACTTTGTCATGAGGTACATAGTCCATGCTTGGGCAACTCTAATTCTCCCATATTCTCATAACTACTTGGGGAAATCGACAGTTCAACATGAAACATCATCTATCAAAACATTAAATTAAGCCAAGAAAACAAACTACCTAATCTCCCTTATGACTTCCTAATCAAGCTATCATTCAAGACATCAGGATATGTATAGGCTTACGCTTCTTCTTTAGCTTTAGTAGTTTTATAATTAAATCAAAATATTTGTACATCAAACGACCTTGGTAATATATCCATATTGGATCTTTAGCATTATATCCTTTAATAACATTACATTACAAAACTTGGGGATTTAGAAAAAGGAATATGACAAATTCAGTGATAACCAAAGTAATTATCGAGTTTGGTGAAGAATTGTTCTCCATGTAACTAATATAAGATATTATCAATAACTCGATGGGGAATTCAACTTTAACTATTAAGTCATTAAAATCATCGAAATCAGAACACATGCACCACGTGCCTTCTAAGGACTGTGACAATTCGAGTAGAGTGGGGATTGGTACTAGTATATATGACACCATTAACTAATAGCCCCCGTACAATCTTTTCAATTCTATTCTTTTAGCAAAAAGGATGATGATATGGGTGCACACTAGTTGATAAAAGATTATGAATCAATGGAACGTTATGACCATGCTCTTCACATGAGGGTGGAAATCCTTGTGGATGTTTAAAGACTTATTAGTGTTTCTCTAATACTAACTACAAATTTGGATGAATTGGATGAGAATAGTCCTAAAATGATTGAATTGATAATATCAAACTGACCCCTTTTTAGAACCTTTTCCATACAATGAGAGTTGTTGAATTTTGTAGAGATTAGTTTGAAACCTTTGAGCATGTCATAATTGCATCAAGGTTTCACTCAATAGACCTATAACATAGCATGTTATCACCAAAAAGGGATCACATAGTCATTTCTAACTAGGCAGATTGAAATACACCATGTAAGATTAATTTTACCATAGTAAAATCACTTTCACCGTGGGAAATAATTTAGTAAACCATTTTTATTAAATTATTTCTGATTAAAACTAAAAATCCCATGAGAATAATTGAATGAATCATTATTTATTTAATTTTTTTAGGAATAATTATTAAATCATTCGTGATAAGTATTACTTGTCACATTTAACTAAATCTCCTAGGAATAATTAAATAAATCACTATTTATTTATTATTCCTTAATTCTATTAGTAGAATAATTGTTAAATTACTATTTAATAATTATTTCAATTTTAGACCATTTTTAATCCTCGTGAAATAGTTAATAAATCATTTTATTCGTTAATTATTTCTAAATAAAGATATTTAACCATTTTGAATATCTTTTCCCTCTCTAGAAAATATAATAAAGTATTCTTAACAATTAGATCTTGATTTGGTCAATATTATTTTATTATTTTCCATTTTCGAGATCAACCCATTACTTTGTTATAAATAAGAGAGTTTTCGATTCATTCTTCACCATGATCGTTATCATTGTCACCACTATCGTCTTCTTGCATTTGAGATCCCACTAGAGTTCTACATATTGTTTTAGGTTTTTCTCATATTGAGAGAGAGAATCAATCACTAAAGCATCAAGGACATCAAAGGACCCATCCCACAGAGGGGGATTTGCAGACCCTTTTATAGATCTCCTTCACCAAGCCTTATCAATAAATATTATTATTCATTTAAAAGTCTTTCCATATTGGGTTATTACATGGATTTTTATTGTTATTTGCTATTTGGGATCACATATATATTCTTATTTCAAGTTTTTCTCATTTTATTATTTCAGATTTGAAGCATAGGAAACCACAAATTATTGTTTGGGTCACTTGTCACCAGTGACTTAAGTGAAGTGCTTTTGGTACACCTTCCAAGAAATTTCATACTAACATAGCACGTTGGTCATGGATATTAAATAATAACCATAATCTATCTAGATATTTAAGAATATCTCCCATTATCCTTTTATTGAATACATATTAAACCACCATCCCAATGCAAAAACAAAAACAAAAACAAAACTATTTTTATGAGATATCTTATGCGTACATTTTTTGTGACATTTTTAATACCTATTTTTAGTATAAAGATATGACATTACTCTTATAGCCTTATCAATCACAAAATTATCTAAAATATGCAAACAAGTGCATTAACATCCCTACGTGGGGATATTCCATTGTATAAATATATACTTGGGTTCAAGGGAATGGTATTATATTACATTTACCCCTCTTCATGGTTATAAATTTGCTGAGGAAGGGCTTATGTATATGGATATTTGTTTGTAGACTTAGAAACGCAATCCACCTCAATTTGTAACTCTTCATCCTTTAGATCTATGATCTCATGGATGCTTTAAGAAAAGTTAAATATCTATCTATAAATCTTATCATTGCAGTAATCCTTAGGTGTGTGACTTGACTGATAACCTAATCCCATTTTTGTATCATTCAAATTCAAAAGCACTCTCATTTATATGTATTTGAGAGATTGTGATCCTAGGGCTCAATCTAATTTAGGGCATTCTTATTTTCCTTTTAGGTCAAATGAGTCATTTCTTCCATGTACTCTATCATTTGATTATTTTTTTGATATATTAATATCAATATCAATTTTATTAAACAATAAAGTATGTATATTATGTTGTAAAAGGGGTATATGGATCCTATGGGTTAAAATTATGATCCAAATTTATGAAGGAATGAAATGGAATAAAAAACTAAACAGAACACAGAGATACAACAAAAGAACAAAACTTCAATTAATTAATAACAAGTACTAAAAACTATTTACATACAGAATGGAATAAACTAGCTCGAGGGATAGTCCTTTATCTCTGAGAAGAGATGTGATGGCTACATGCCTTCTGAACTATGTTACAATGAGGCTTAGAGGCCTTTTATCATAAAGAAGAAGTGTGAAAACCTAATCCTAAGAGATGGAACACCAAAATGTTCGGGCCCCATTGGGATAAGTTGGATTGCCAACTTCCTAGGGCTGTAAAATTAGCATATGACCTCTGTTTGGATATCAAATACCATGTTTCAAAGATCTCCTTGAGGGAAAAAAATAATTTTGTGATAGATTTCAATACTTTCCTGATCTCTTCATTTTCCCCGAAAATGACTTTTAGGACCTCAAAATGGCTTAGGAAGCTTACGACCCAAAAAATTACCAAAAATATAAAGTTATGCTAGAATTAAGGAAAATGAAAGGAAACAAGGTTTGGGGTCCAAGTGGAATAGACGCGTGGCCACCAATATTCACCTGGATTAGTCCTCCCCCCTTAGGAAGCAATGCTCTCCATTGCATTGAGTGCCTCCATGATGTGAGGAAACTTTTGTCGAACTTGATCCCTAGTGAGCCACTCACCTTGATGTAGGAGCTTGTCATCTTTGACAACTTGATACAGTTGGATCCTCTATTGGCGAGTGAGCTTAGTCTATGTGTTCATGATCCGGTTAGTCATGGTATGTTTAATGCAATATGGGTTGAGCTTTGTTTGTGTCAACTTCTCAACAATGTCTTATGTGTCCAACAATGGTGGAAAGTATGGTTGAAGGCAATCCACATTGAACATTGGGTGCATGCCAAGGAATAGGGGAATGTTGAGCTCGAAATAATTGTCACACACCACCTTGGTGATGGTGTAAGGCCCATATAGGAGTGGTCAAAGCTTCTAATGGGCTCCAGCAAGGCATTCCTTCTGCAAATGTAACCAAACTTTTCCGCCCACTTGAAAATTATGTGGCACCTTATGTTCATCATGATGTTTTTTGTACTTGGAACTAGATTAATCTAGGATATCATGGACCTGCTAGTAGATGTGTTGGATTCATTCAATAAATCTAGTGGCTTTATCAGCTTTATATGGAATATGTGCATATTTTTCATATGTAGTCGGAAGAGGGATTGCAACATCAATGGGACACAATGGTTGGATTACCATGGCCACCTAGAAATGGTTGTGGCTACTCGAGTTATGGAGAGCTCTGTTATAGATGTGTTGCACATAGGGAAGCCTCTTGCCCCATTTTCATGTATGCTTGGAGTTGTACATGCATAGTATGTGCATTATCATCCTATTGATATCCTTTGTCTGGCCATCAATCTGCGAATAGAATGCAGTCGAATTGGTGAGCTTAGTGTCCAATAACGACCAGAGGCTTGACCAAAATATGCTTAGGAATTTGCTATCCCAATCTGATACAATGGTCTATGGAATCCCAAAATGAACCCACGCTTGTTCGAAGAAGATTTTTGCAATGTCTTCTGTTATGATGCTCTTCTTACAGGCCATCAATATAGCCATCTTAGAAAATCAATCAACGACCACAAATATGCAGTAATTACCATGCTTAGTGAAAGGGAGGCCATACATATAGCCCATGGAGATGGATTACCAAGGTCGTCTAGGAGTAGGAAGAGGAGTGTACATGCCTTGCTTCTTAATTGTTGGCTTGGTGATGGCACGATCAGTGCAAGACCTAATATATTTTCCAACATCCGGTCATAGTTTTAGCCAATAAAAATATTTATGTAGTAATTCCACTATCTTCTCAACACCAAAGTGTCCTGCAACCGTATTGTAATGTGCCTCCCAAATCAACTTGGCACACTTGCTTGAAGGAACAAAAGTATGTCCGAGATAGCACACTAGTCCATCCTATACGTGGAAGTCTAGAATTGGCTTTCCATCCATTGACATCTTGTAGGTGGCATCAAAATCTGAGTCACTTTCATATAGTTATGGCCATCCATAGGTCTCGTGCTTGAAAGAGTCAAGAACCGTAAATAGTTCCACAATCTGGGATTGATTGAGGTAATATGCGACATGATTGGTGCTTCTGTTCTTGTACTTCATGTTCAAATGGAATTGTTGCAGGTATGTGGACCATTTTTTATGGTGATCATTTTATAACTTCCCTATGTCTACACAAATTGACAAGATTGGTGATCTGTGTGGATGATCATCTCCTTCCCTAGAATATAATGCTTCCATTATTGGTAGACCTGAACAATTGAGGACATCTCCTTATCATAGGTGGGGTACCTATCAACAGTATCATAGAGTGTCTCACTTTGATAGGCCATTGGGTGCCCTTTCAGAGTGAGGACTACACCAATAACATAATTTGAGGCATTTGTCAATTTGAGGCATTTTTCTCAATCTCAAATGGTTGTTGTAGGTCTAGCAAGGTGAGGACTAGTGTAGAGCAAAGGCAATGTTTCATTTCAAAAAATGCCTTCTGTTACGCCTCAGACCAAAAAAACATCGATTTTTCTCCACCCTTGGTAACTTGACTCAAAGGAAAAGTAATATGAGAGAACCCCAACACAAATCTCTAGTATAAATTAGCAAGGCCTAAGAAGTTGCTTATCTAGCCAAAAATTTGGACCTGGTCCATGCCAAAGGAGCACTTCTCTAGGTTGGCATATAGCTTGTGTTGTCGTAGGGTTTGAAGGACGGATCGAATATGTTGCAAGTACTCTACCTAACTCTTGTTGAAGATAATGATGTGATTCAAATATACAAGCACGAATGAGTTGGTGAAAGGCCACAAGGTGTCATCCATTAGCCTCATAAAAGGTGTAGGGCCATTTGTTGACCCGAAGAGCATGACCTACCACTCAAAAATGTTCTCCTTAGATTTGAAGGTGGTCTTCCACACATATCTAGGATCTATCAGAATTTGGTGATATCCAGACTTCAAATCAATCTTGTTGAAGTACTTGGCCTCGTTGATTTGGTCAAGAAGGTCATCAATCCATGGGATCGAGTACTTGTTCCTAAAAGTTATTTTATTTAGTGCCCAATAATCAATATAGAGTCTCTAGGTCCCATCCTTCTTCTGTACAAGTACAATTGGGCTCCCACAAGGTGAGGATCTTGGTTAGATGTGCCCTTTTTGTAGCAACTCCCTGCATCTGCCACTTGATATCGTCATTTTCGATAAGAAAGTGATGGTATATTAAACCATTGGGTAGATGAGGTTTGGGGATTAGATCAACCAAGTGTTTGACTTGATAGTGCAAGGATACTCCTATGGGTGACGAGAAGATGTCCCTGTATTCTTCCATGACCTTATCAACTTTCTTTTGCTACGCAGAGAGGCCCTTTCTAGGGGCCATGTATGTGGCCACAATATTCCCCTTACTTTGAGAACCAAAAAACAAATTTCCTAGTCTGGGATATGATCTTACTGCATTGCTTAGTAGAGATAAAAAAGATGGTGGTAGGGAGGGCTACCTCCAGTATCTTGTATAGTTTCTTTACCAAAGTAATAATAATAGTGTGAGGCCTAGAATCATAAATGACATGATGCTTCCAAACATATGGCCGGCCTAGTAAAATATCAAAAAATTCAAGAGGAGCAACATCACATAGTACCTCATCTATGAAGGCCTTGATGTTTTAAGGAAGGTGACACTGCTGGCTGACACAGAGATCTCGCCCTTGGTAGAGCCACCTGATGGTATATGGTTGTGGGTTTGGTGTGGTTGGAAAACCCAACCACTTAATAACCTTTGCTAAGATGAGGATATTTTATCTCCCAATGTCGAAAATGAACTACAACAAAAAACCTCATACCCACATCTATGAGTGGAATAGATGTTCCCCCTCTTCTAGATCTTTGGGCACAACCTTCTAGACGTTGGTGGTGGAAAAAGTGGAACTTGGTTTTGCATCAATAATTTTCTTCCCCTCGTCATTTCCCTTGCAAGGTTTTCACTCAAAATAAAACATTCATTGGAATATGAAGCTTTTAGCTAAACCACCAATGATTGCGTGGCACGACACTAATTTGTGTTATGGGTGGGGTGCTTATGGAACTCACACCACTTCCTTGTGTCCTTCTCAATATTTTTGGTGCCATTCTTTGATTGTGGCTTCGATGGGTTGTCCCACCTAGGCTTTGTCCTTTGTTATGTGGTTTAGTGGTGCTCTTCACCTACTTCAGATTCACAGATCCAAAGTTGCACTTTTTTGTTTTTTGTTTTTCTTGTTCAATCTTCACAGCCTAGTGGTATACTGTACCAAGGAAGGAGATGTCCAAGGACTCCATTTATTCCTGCATGTATTTGTGCAGAGAGTTGTAGTACTTTAGCACTGGGTGTCACTTAGAGTCTTTGATACCTAGATTTATGCATAGAGTATGAAAAATATTTGTGAACTCATGCACATATTGTTCCCTTTAATGCCATAGTGTGGTCCATTGTATGTATTTGTCTCCATAAATTTCCCTGGGGTGATATTGTTCCTTGAAAGCGTCTTAGAAAGTGTTCCAAGAGGGTGTGGATGTAAACAAAGATGGTTCCTCGACCCTTTTATCGCAGTAAGTTTCACTCCAATATTTGACATGGGGGCAACCTTAAGTAGTACAAATGTAATATTTTTCCTATCGAAGAAACTATGGACCGAAAAATAACCTTCCGATAGACTTAAGCATTTATCTACAACATATGCATTTATCTGACCTTCTAATATAGGGATATCGAAGTTAATTTGTACCTTGAAAGGGACAACACCTCCGATGTGGCTGCTAGATGAAGATGCATTTCCTATTAGCATCTACTGAAGGATCTGGACAAGGTTGTCTATCATTTTGTTCCTTCATTGCTTAAGGGCTTCTCTGAGAAACAATTTCATGGTATCTCATGCTCCATCGTATTTATTTTCTTCTACTAAGGGAGGTCGTTGGCATCGACGGGGATGGTCTTGTAAGGGATCAACCAATTCAAGTCCCAACTCCTTATACCCCAACCTCATTGGAGACATACATAGAAAAATGGAGAAAGAGAAGATTTCTTTGATACCACTGATCCATACTTATGAAGAAACAAAATGAAATACAAAATTAAACATAAAACAAAGATACAACAAAAGAAAAAAACTTCAATTAATTAATAACAAGTACTGAAAATTGTTTACATGCAGAATGGAACAAACTAGCTCGGGTGATGGTAGCTTATCTTTGAGAAGAGATGTGACAACTACATGACTTATGAATTGTATTACAATGAGGCTCAGAGTAATTTTTATCATAAAGACAAATTGTGAAATCCTAACCCTAGTAGATGAGGTACCAGTGATT
>APFE031678520.1:0-36371 GCA_000404065.3 Pinus taeda | reverse complement strand
AGAAAATCATTTCTATAATCTACAAAAATAATATTTCTTTTCTTTTACAAGTACAAATATCAAAATTAAATTTATAAAGACTGAACCTAGATACAGTTTCTTCAATAATAGTAATGGATGCCATAGGAAGCACGTGGGGATTAGCCATTCCCTGGAACCCTCCGGAGGTGTCATTCCAATATTGGATAACACTCCAATGAAATACCTTGGGCCACTTTCAGTATGTAGGAGCTAAGAAATCGAGTTGCTTCATGGTGATATATGGACCACAAATCCCTATCAAAAACTACAATTCCTAGAAAATATCATAAGGATAAGATCCCTTCATAATGATGAACTTGATGTTGTAGGTGGAGACTTCAATTTGATTAAATATCTCGAAGAGAAGAATGTGGGTATCAAAATAATAGAACCATAGGTGCAAGAATTCACTAATCTCAATCATCAACTCCATGTGGTTGACCCAAACAAAATCAAGAGTGTTTATAACTAAAATAACCGCACAGTAGGGAAATGTCAAGTGCATAGTAGAATGGATCAATTTATGATGTTAAAAGCTATATTAGAAAGGGAGATCCTTCTTGAAGTTTCCATTATGTAAAGTATTGTCTTAGACCATTGGAAAATTCACTTAGAACCGGACCTTAAAGTTTTTCCCTAGAATTAACCCTCTAGATATGAAATATTTTAGATTCATGATCGATATTTTTTGGTAAAATCCAAATGATGGTGAGAGGAAATAAAAATCCAAGGAAGAAACAATTTGCATATATTCCAAGTTATGTCAAATAATTTAATAATAAACTCAAAGAATGGAATAGAAAATAATTCAACCATATCATCAAAGAGAAAAAGGTCCTATGATATTGTATGGAACATGTCCAACAATAGGTTATTCTAACTAGATGCATGGATTCCCTAGTAATGGTAGAGGAATAGTTGATAAATAAAATAGGGTAGTGAAGGAAGTAGGAGGAGACCCTCTTGAAATATAAATCCCATGTGTGATGGCTAAAAGAAGGACAACAAAATTTGAAATTCCTTCATAAGAAATGGTGAATAATTAACATAATAATAGGATATTTTCCCTCTCCTCTAAGTATAGGCAATGCCTAGTGCAACATGAATAATTGTAGTAAGAACATGTCTACTACTATCACTCCCTACTAAGGGATCCTACTCCTAATAGATAAACCACCATACAAATAATTATTTCTCATATCTCAAACATAACTAATTTGTCCTAGAATGAATCTCTGATGTGACAAACCTTATTTGAAGAAGTTAAGGAGGTGATGATGGCGATGTATTAAAATAAAAACCAACACCAAATGGATTTACAAGGGACTTCTTTCATGCTTGTTGGTCTTTCTTAGGTCTGGAGGTTCATACTCTTGTGGAAGAATCCTACCATTTACAAAGGGTATGGCCTGGTCTTAATGTTACTCCAAATACATTAATTCCAAAATATGATAGATTGGACAATGGAAGGGTTTTTATCCCAATCACCCTTTACTTGATGTTGTTTATAAATATATCGAGTTTAATTATCAGTTATCTAAAACCTCTACTTCATAATATAATTTCACCAGGCCAGGCAAATTTTGTCAAAGAATGCTATATTATGGTTGGGATAGTGGGAGCTCATGAGGTTATCCATTCCCCAAATAGATCCAAGTAGGTTGGAACATTGATAAAACTAGACTTCTCAAAATCATATGACCAATTAAGTTAGGAATACCTTCTCCAAACCCTGCTAGCCTTTGGCTTTTCATACCATTGGGTTGCCTCGACCAGATAATTAGTCTCTACCTGATTCTTTTACATTCTTCTAAATGGATCTACAAAAATGAATTTGAATCCTTCGAAAAGTCTTCGAAAGGGGTGATCCTTTCCCCTTCCCATTTATACTTACAAAAGAGGGACTCCCATGAGGGAATCAAGATAACATCACATGACGTTTCCTATATCACAATGATATTCCCATCACTCATCAATAAGTCATTGATGATATTATTTTGTTTCTAATTCCAATAGTGAGGGAGACTATGACTTTGAAAATCACTCTCAATGAATTCATGGAGGCTTCAGGTATAATGATCAATGCCGACAAATTGAATATATACTTTTTAATACTAATATTCTTGTTCAGAGAAATCTAGCTCGTATATGGGATTTCCAAATAGGTAAAATCCCTACTAAGTACTTGGGAGATGCACTTGTGGAGAACTCCTTGTGAGTAGAAAACAAACATAATAGTTGGGCATTCCACATACTCAAATTGGTGCGTAGTTTAGTCCTTCTCAAGTTCATATTTCATGTTTTCCCAATTTACTCACTATAATTATTAATAGCCCCAAAGAAATATTTAAAACCATCACCACCCTATATAAAATATTTCTTTTGTGAGGAGCTAAGAAATAAAATGGTCTTTAGTATAGGATCATTCTTCATAGGTCATCAAACATTGGAAAACTCTTCCTCTGTTCAATTCCTTACTGTCTATCAACTTCTTTAATGTTTTGTCTTTTGCTTGGTGTTTTCCAGTATGTAATTATCATAGCTTAATGGTAGTGAGCATTAGTTTTTGTATTTCCGTCTCTGGATGGTCATTGGAACCTACCCAAAGTCATTTTTTTGCTTGCCTTAGTTGCTCCATTTAGCAATAATCCAACACAAAATCTAGAGGAAATTCATTCTCCCTGGGATTTATTTTTTATTTAGTATTGTAATTTACAGGCCCCATGGTTTCTAGGTTTTATGGGTGATACTTTTATCTTTGTGTGTGGAAAGCTAGTGTAATATTCCTTAACAAAGGGTAAATTGTAATCTAAGGTCTAGTGGTAGATGCAAGAACCATTTTCCACTCCTTCGCTTCTCCAAAAATCAAGAGGAAATTCATAAAATTGAATCCTTGACTGCAAATGACTAACTAGCCTACTCAAAATCAAAGATTCAAAATAAAGTGGTCAATTGGGTCCATGACCTTGGATATACTAGGGTAAGAGGGAGCCAAATATATGTGAACTCCATTACCCTCCCGTGGCATATGAAGACACTCTTGGGTAGAGTCATTGTTGGACACCTAATCCTCTATGGGTTGGTGTATAATGTGGAAAACCATGAGAGTCCAAGAGAATTGGGACGTGGAACCAAACGATCACATAAATGTACTATAAATGCATATCCTTGTCAATAATAGATACACACTCATGTTTATCATTCAAATTCTGTTCACATTCCATGCATGTCTAACATGGTATCAGAGCTACAGGTGTATTCTTACCCTGCATAATTACTGTGAGCCTAATTTTACATATCTGTTGGCCTACCATTTTCCAACCAGTGAAAACTGTCCTTCTGTAGTTCCGCCACACTAAACAATTTTTAGCGTTTCTTTGTATTCTGAAATATGTGCATCATTGCACTCAACCTTCTCTGCCTATATTTAGTGATTTGGTTTATGGTAAAGCTCATTCTCTATTTGTGACCGTAATATTTATTATTCTTACCTGAGTGTTTAGATCTTCGCTTTTTACAATTACTTTACTTATCTAGAGCCCTTTTGTTAAACCTAAAACACTTCACTTCCTATGTTGTGAGAAAACCTATTCTTACAAATGTAGAGAGAAATGTTGCCACTTTATGCGACCATATTCTATTTGGATGATTGCTAAGTGTTCCTGGATATCTTAAGTCTAGAACAATAATACCTTCATTGAGTTTGACTAAGAGAGACAATTAGCATTTCTAAAATCCTCAATGATATTTTGCTATTGTAGAAGTATACCCCATTCCTCCAACTCCAATCTCTGAGCCATATCAATCCCATGTATGCATTTTTGAACTATTTTGATCATGTGGGGATCGATCTCACCCATGATGACTGTGTGGGCGGCTTGTAGAAGCTCTAGGCTTAGATTTCTTGTACTCGAGCCAATTTACAAGATGATATCGCTTTCTCTCATGCCCACTTCCTCAATGAGAGAACACCAAGATTTTTCAGGTGCTCCCCATGGCTCTTGTGAAGTCTCAACATTTATTCCTTGTCTTCCAACTCTATTTTTAGCATTCCTGTGAATGAATGGAAAGTAGCAGTAAGTTGTCCAACCCATTTATATTTCCATTCCAAGGAAAGAAAAACTCCATGTCTCCACCATGATTCTAACCAAATAGGTTACCACCAACTGAAGGTAGTGAACTTTGAGAAGACAGCTAAGAATCCCCAAGATTGAAGAAGATGTCATCGTTGGGAAATGAACCAGACCCAAATGGAAAACTAGTAATTGGAGGTGTTGCAAGAGATTGTGCTTTTTGCGAAAAACAATTTGACACATTCTGGCCATTATATAATATAGAAGCAGTTGGCTGATAAGGACTTCGTGCCACAGATGGCGTCCATTGGGTATTAAAAGCCCTGTGAGGAGAACTAGGTGCATCTAAAGGAGCTGTATTAGAAATCGACATAGTAGCTTGCAACGATCCTTTTCACAGAAAGTCACACCTCAAACTACCAACTACACATTGGCAGCACATTTATGTCTAATTCCATGATCCTGGCGCGATCGAAATTTGCAAACAATTAAGCCTTCCAGTGATAGTTGTGTCGCAACTGAAAATGAAATAATTAGTCATTCCTGAACAAAAGGTTGCGGTATTTCCTGTTCCTTGTTGTGCTTGTTGAATAACAATGAGACCTTGGTAGAAAAGAACAATTCCTCTTTGCTGGATAGTAGAAGGCTTCTGAAAACCATATGCATAAATTCCTCTTAAGAGGTTTTTCTGAAGCCTCGTGGATTTGAACGTTTCATTAATTTCCCTCCTAGGTAGAATAAAGTTCTTCTAGTCCAAGGACACTCTGCATGTTCTTCTCATAGTTCTTGGAATTGAAGTTGTTTCTATCCTAATCCATAGCCACCATTTTCGAGTTTTACTTCGTGTTTTTGGTCTAAAAAAAAAATCCTTGATGTGAAAAGAATGTTGAAAGGAAGATTTCCGTAATTAAAATAGTCAAAGAGAATGGAAAAGGTTAGATCACTTGGGCATCTTATCAACGCCTAAGTAATTACAATCCCTCTGTCTTTGGCGAAGTCTACATTCTGAAGCATCACTGCTCAACCATTTATATCATTGAAATTTGGTCTCTCTATAGCTGCAATTTTTTGAAGGTCAAATGGTATGGTGATGGTATTGAAGAATAATATGGTGTTATATGTTTTGTAATACATGTTGGAAACCATGTAATGTAAATATGATATGCACTAAGGACTGTGTTCTTCTTATGTATGCTGGAAAGTGCTCAACATATGCTATAAAACTAGTGAACCTTCAGTCACGTGTGAGTTGCATTGATTCTCGTGCTTCTTTGGAAGAGAATAAATTTTCATATGATTCTTTGTTTCATTATATCTTCTAATTTGGAGTGTGTTAATCTATCTTATGTTAAAGATCGTCCTAACCTTGGGTTAGGCTCTAGCTGTTATATGCATTGAGGTCATATTAACAACCAATCATTTCTTCTCATGGTTGGTGTGTATGTTGGTTGTTGGATAAGGGTCTTTGTTTGGCATATGCTTTAGCATTAGATGATTTATTACATAGAACTTTGTTCATGGCACCCACCATGAGGCCCGAACCCAGTGTTGTTAAATTGTTGAGTTTGTAGTGTGGTGGAGCACCTTTTTATTTGATTTTGGGATTGAATTCGTTATTGGAAAATGGCCAATGGAGTGTTGGAATTACGAAACAATTTAATACATTCTACTATCAATAGTACAATCATGATTAATAAATCAGTTCTCAGAGACATTCAAACCTGTCTGCAAAATGCATATGAAAATATAGAGTTTCTGCAACTTGAATCACAATTACAACAGGAAGAATTAAAACAATGGAGTCACCATTCTGAACTTTTTTCTATTCAGAACATTGAAACAGACTCCCATAAGTAGCAAGTTGATTTAGATCCAGTGCCGAAGGAAGTTACAAAGAGACATGCACTTGCAGAAGCTTAGTTTTCACTTTCGATGCCCATCATCAGAATTTGGGAAGAGCTTGTCCATAACAAGCACAAAAGAGGCCTTGGATATTATAAGGATGTGTCCTTTCATATTCCATATTTCTCAAAGCCCATCCTGTTTCAGAGTGCTGGATTCCTTCATGAAAGTTCAGCTTTAGCTTTTGCTCCTCTTCCACAGCAATAACAACATATAATGAAATGGCAACACTGTGACCGAGTTGGCCATATGAAAGATAACTATTTTGATCTTCATCCATGTAAGCATTGTCATAAAACTAATCATTCTTCAAACAAATGCTTCAAAAACAAACATTCTGCAAGAACAATGATTCATCTTGGATGGATTGCTTCTTGGCAATGGACTTCAACAACCAAGAAGATATTTCACTCATACAACAATATTTGTTCTCGAATATTGAAAAGTCTTGCAGTTGAGATCTCTTCATCTTCTCGCCTTGTATGTGACAAGGGCGGAGAAGATGGTCATCTACAAGCTTCAAAGCCACATCAAGGGAGCCTGAGCCACAACCTACCATACCAGATTCAGAGTTGTAACCAGAGACAAAGATGCTCCTGAGTATGCCTACAATTGGTGATACCTCTTCAAAGAATTGTGGACACTTCCTCTAGCAGAAGACTTCAACTTCTTGCCAGTTTCGGAAGAGTTCGAGGAATTGCATTAGGAGTTCTAGTGTTGCTGGTAATCCTTAAATCACCCCCCTTATACACCCATTTCAGAGGGCACATTCAGCGTAGTGTTGCCATGCATTTTCGCTTATTTTGTAATATAACTCTATTTTTGAACTCATACATACCCCTTCAGATGAAAGGAGGGAATGTTGGACACCTAATCCTCTTTAGGTTGGTGTAGAATGTGAACAACCTTGGGAGTCCAAGAGACCTTGGGATGTGGAACCCAATAGTCACACAAATGTACTATAAATGCATGTCATTTTCAATAATAGATACGCTCATGTTTATCATTCAAATGATGTTCACATTCCATGCATGTCTAACAGTCATGAAGAAAAACATGAACTACAATGTTATCATAAGACCGCAATGAAATCCAACTTGTTCAATGTGAGAACACTTTTGTCTTTCTAGTTTCATGCTCAGCTTGCTCACATAAGGGACCATCTCCAATGTAGTGTGAAATCTCTAGTATTAGCAAGAACTAGTGCTTAGGATCCAACCCCATTTACTTGATTTGTTTCTTGATGTTATGTCTAGCCACTTAGTGTTTATATCTTACTTCTTGTAATTCAATTTATTTAATTATCCTTGACTTCATAATGATAATTGTAAACATTTTGAAACATCTAAACTATCATGCATTGTGTTAAGACACATTGTGACTAAACTAAGCTTAAATAAGTTATATATTTTTGTATGAAAACATTATGAAACAATAAAATTTCAAATTTAAAAAAAAAACAAACAAAATTACCATATTCATAATATTTATTCTAATAATTCTGTTTCAGTTTTAGTTATAGAAATTTTAATTTTTTTAATTATTATTTAAATAGAAAACCACTACTTATTAGTAATTCAAAACCTATAATCTACCACACGGGAAAAGGGGAAAACCAAAATTGGCATGAGCAAACACATGAATAAGAGAATCGCTTGAATATGAAAGAAACAAACAGTGTATACCGTTCCCATCAGAATTAGGGTAAACTTTATTAGGGCATGTATAATAAATTGATGTGTTCTCTCAAGCACCAAAGGCCTGATCATACTATGACAAGAACATACTATAACAAGAAGGAACCTGATATAACCTGCTGCCAGAGGAGTTTATAAGCAAGACAACTTTCTTTATAAATTGATCAAAAATAGGAGCTAAAAGCCTGAGCACAACACATTACAAAAAACTGAGCAATAATATGCTGTACCCATGTCGCAGCAGGAACACCGATGCTAATATTGCAGAAATGATTATTAAAAGTATACTTTGAACTACGATTCTCACATTAAGCACAAACAGAGATGTATCTAAAAAATGCTCATCATAATTCCACCGGACTGAAGTTTAGCTTTCTAGCAAATGGTCTTCTCACCGTGAACATATACATACAACCAATGAAAGTGAGTCCCAGTTACCGTTCAACAATGTCATTATTCTTATAACGGTCCTGCACAGACCAACCGGAACTCTAAACGCTATGTTCTTGGTCTCACTCTCCTGCCATCAATGTCAGTGCCGTAGGAAATTTGAGCCCAGACACTACTTCGACTTTCAAAGCCAATCATCCTCAAACGCAGCAGCGGTCTTCAGAAGTTCGGAATGAAGCAGAGGGCATTTCTCCTCCAAATACTCAAAACCCTCTGAACGCGTAACCTCTGCAAGATTTTCTGCAGCAAAATTGAGACATGCAGCTTTCAGATCAGTTGCATGGCAACTCTCAGCCAGAGCAAGAGTTGATGCAACTGTATCTACAGATATGTTTCTCCATAATTTTGATTCACAAAGTAGCCTCATTCGCGGCAAACCATACGCATCTGCTACGGCAAGTAACCGCTCAGTCAATGTCTCAGTTATTGAAGAAGATGAAGAACTGGGCGACGACGGCTCTTCATCAGGAAGGGTGTCTCTATAAATATAATGCAGCATAGCCTTGAACACTCTAGGCTCCATTTCTGTAATAAGAACTTCATTATTCTGCTCTGAAGAGTCGGAAATTTTTGCCTCTAATACTGGAGATCGTGCAGCCAAAACGAGTTTGTGGGCATGAAATTTCTCCCCACGCACATCAAAAATTACATCCGAGGCTTCTTGATTTTCTAAAAGTGCACCAAAGTGTGAACCTAACTCTGATTCAGGAGCAGGTGCTGGAACAGCAGCTAAGTGCAACCTAGCGTATTCGCTGGCAGAGACCTTAACACCTATCTTGCATTTCAATTTCAGGCAATCATCCTTGAGGTAATTGGATCTTTCAAGGGCAGTACGTTTGAAAAACCATTTATAACCCCACATGCTTCCTCCACTCTTGAAAATGGAAGGCTTCTTTTTCAAATGGCCGTTGAACTTCTTGTGCTCGCCCTTGCCGCTTTGATCCACCAAAGTCAATTCGTAGGAAGCGCGGACATGAGTGTCCTCACTGACCAGTGCTATGAAAACCGAAACATAAAGCGAATTGTCGTCTGCACTCATGCCGTCCGGGTAGAAATAAATGGCCCACTGATAACCTCCCACAGCGAAAGTCTCACTGGAAATGTGCCTGCCAACGCCCATGCCCTTGGCCAGGGAATAACCCTGTATTAAGAAATTGTGCGACCCCCTGACAGTCATGGTAACCGGTCTCGAGCTCGAAGGCGAACCATCGCGGTTATTGATTGCATCCTGCATTGTCCTTGGAATCCGGAAATCTAGAACCAACAAGATTAACAATAGAGTAAAACTGAAAACCTAGGCCACCAAAATCAAAGAAAATCCATCTACTAGAGACTCGTGAGGGATATTCTTGATTCGCTCAGAGCACCAAAATCACCAGAATGCACAAATTTCATCCTAAGAGACTTCAGAGAGATATTTCCTATTTCTTGTTTATTTAACTCCTCTAGGATTCCCAACTCTTCAGATTTAATGAGGAAAATTTAATCACTCTAAACCGTTTACACCTCATTTACAACTCTTGGATTACATTATATGTAAAACAATACTTGTATTATATATAAACTAAATTATTAGTATTAGAATATATTTTCTTGCTTTTTTTTAATCGTATTTCATCCGATACATTAATAACACTGAACCTCATACAAATATGTATGTCTATTTTCATATATAGGATTTCCAAAGTTTTATTTTTAAGGATTTGGCCTGTGTGCAATATTTCAAAAACAGTTAGGCTATTTTTGTTTTCAATTTAATTATACAAGTATATATTATTTTCATTATAAAATGTGTTGTTGTTATTTCGATAATATGTGTTTTTAAGTTATTTTATTGTAATAAAGCTTAAGCAACATCAAGATCACTCTATTAAAAATCATATATATAATATTAATAATTATGATAGGTATGTGTATTTTGTCTTAGAGCTTCTATCATTTTAATTTAATTATCAATAATTAATTTGATAAGCATGTTTATTTTAGGATAAAAAATTAAAATTTTAATTTAATTGTCGATAATTATTAATTGGATAGTAGAAATTTAATGTCCACAAAATATTCTAGAATATTCTTAGTTGTATAGGTATATTAAAGTATTATATTTATCATCAAAACAATTGCGCCCTTCTAATTAATGTGATATAAATAGGTGTCGCATAAAGTGACATGGTTTTTTCCCCATGTGGTATCGATAAGCCATGGTATTGTAACTCCCATAGCGAGTTGTGTTTAGTGAAACTTTTTGGAAGCTTTTCCGATGGATTTTTTACTCTAATTTCTTTAACATCTAGAGGAATTTATTGAAATCCCAAGCTTCATAGGTAATCCATGCACAATCGAAGTGCCGTAGGGGTATTTCAAGGTGTCGAATCCATAAATAGAGTCAAAAAACCAGTTTAAATAACACAATTCAAGATTTCACCTTGCTAGATTCTCGTATCGAAAAGTCCAAAAAGTGGCACTAAACACAACTCAATAGCAAATTCCATTTACAGATCAAGAATCTCTATCGCAAATTTAGAGTAAATTTCCATAGTGAAGAATCTTCTGCCATGTTTTTTAAATGTATACATGTTTTAATTTATATAGTAGTAATAATAATATGAAAGGGGTGTTTCAAAGTGCTGAATCCTTATAGAGTCAAAAAACCAATTTAAATAACACAATTCAAGATTTCACCTCAAATTGGCCAGATTCTGTACTGAAAAGTCCAAAAAGCGGCACTAAACACAACTCCATAGAAAACTTCATTTACAAATGAAGAATCTCTATCATAAAGTCGGAGTAAATCTCAATAGTTAAGAATGTTGTTCCATGTTTTTTTAAATGTATCTATGTTTTAATTTATATAGTTTTAATAATAATATAAAAGAAAGTTATAATTTGATATATATTTTTTCAATCTTTCACATCCTAAAGATGAACCACCTTGGTGGTTTGAAATGTCGATCAAAAGGAAACCTAATGCAATGTATCCGAAAGATAATCCACATAATCATGAGACTAGCAGAAACCTCAAAGACAAAATAGGATATGTACCATAAAGTAACTATCATGATGTTTATTATGAATATTTGTCTATTTATGTCAACTATTTAAGTTATATGTGTGCAAGTTGTTAAGTGGATGGTAATGATTTAACTTCCACAAAATATTTTAGAATATTCTTAGTAGTGTTGACAATCAAAGGTTGACATTTATATGAAAAATTGGCATATTTTTTATATCATTTTAATTAAATTGATAAATTGAAAAAAATTGTCATATTAAATGAGTTATGATATTTTAGGAATATGATATTTGTAAGCCATGGTATTAGTGCATGGTATTATAATAAACTATATTTATAGGTTAAAAGTATCCATGGTAAGGTGGGGTGAATTTCCATGGTTAAGAATTTTGTTACATATTTTTTAATATATATCTTTGACACACACACACACACACACACACACACACATATATATATATTAAATAAAGTTATAATTTGGTAAATAATAAAGTTATAATTTAGTTATTTTTATGAGTTTTTTAAATCTTAGCAATTGGAGATGTTGCTTTAATAATTTGTGTTTGTAAAATGGCAGTCAAGTCATGATAATACTCTGATAAATGATTGTAAATACATATTTTCTTGTTAATAATATATATATAATATATATATGGAAATTTTTGGACTTGGTCAAGACACTTGAGAATGAGATTGGATAAACTGTTCATGATAAGAATTCTAGAAGACTCTAGATAAGAGTAAGGGAGGGGAGAGAAAAACCCCATTAGCAATGTTTAGCTGAAGAAATATGCTAAGTTGGTCACACTTAAACCACCATAGGAGAAAAAAACAATATTTAAAGGAAAAAGCCTAGGCAAGAAAGCAATAAAGCTCATAAAAAGTGCGACATCGCTAAAATGGAAACAGTATCATGAAGAAGGGTAATAACCACCATAAAAGGGGAATCTACGAGTTTGTCAATTATCTAGAAAATAATCTTAGCTCGAGATTGACTTGAAGGCAATTCATGGTTGGGTGATCAATGTCTTTCTCTAGTGCACGTTTCGTAGTGACCAATACTAAAAGTTACTCGTTAGATCTATGACTGTTATTAAATGTAGTCATTTATTTTACTCACAGTTAAGTAGTATGGATTTACAGTTAGATCTATCAATGTTAATGAATTTAGTAATTTATTTTACTAAAATTTATGTTGTATAGAACTAAGGTTGGATCTATGGACGTGAACTCAAAATTTCTCTGGATTCTATTTACTGTTAGAAATTGCGAGTTGTTATTAACGGTTAAAAATATAGATGCCATTAGGAACAAATGTCATTTTTACTCTGATAAGGTTATACGTCACTATGGAATGGATTGAATGTTAAAGGACACTTGCTTTTGTTAGTTATGCCAATAAGTGTCCCTCCTATTGGAATTCGACACTTTATTCATTTTGTTAATTAGTCCTTTTGATCTAATGGTATAAATTTAAAGATGCCATTATATTCTCATCATAGCCACTCCAACATTAAATGAAATTGAAAGTGGTAACCTCCTTGCATATCTAAATCAAGTGTTTAAGCCCTACTTAAATTAATTTTTTACCAAATAATCATTAAAAATTTATTGTGCCTCTTATTTGTATCCACGTATGTAGGATTAAGAAAAAATTAAATAAAAAAAACTAGTGTCAAACACTCGTCTTTGAAAGTGCCTTTGAAAGTGGTCTCTTTGCATTTTGAAATGTATGAATGTTCAAGATTCGAGTAATAAGGACACATTTTCATCCATTAGAATGACGGTTGAACCATTTATGCCCAACAATCATCCATAACCATGACAATGAGGTATGTAGGCATCGATCGATGAAGCATTTCTTTAATTCAGTTAAGTACAGTCGAAATATGAAACATTCTTCCTATTCTTGTTCTCCTCCGCTAGAGGTTTTTAGTTTTTAGTTAGATTACAAAAATTCAAACCTCATAGTAGAGAGCGATAGTACTCGTAGCTTAGAGAGGTTTGGGCTTTATCCACTATGGTGTGTTGCTCATGTGTAAATGTTTTAGTTTTTAAATTAATTTAGAAAATCACATTGATTTTTGATTAATTTTGGAAATACCATAAATTAACAGCTTTTCCTGAATCTGACTTGCATCTTGCTCAAGAATGGCGATGTTATATACCTAGTGTGGATAATATGGGGTACAAAGGGAGGCACCCAAGGGAATAATGTAATAATCGGATGGGCTATAGTAATAAATAAAGTGGTTTACCTGTATCATGTAAGGGACGAGAAGTAGTTAGTAATAATGTAATGGGCCCATGGTATTGAGGGAACCATGGTAATGACCCATGGTATTGTATGTATGAGGCCTATATAGAGGCTAGAGACTCCACATTGAGGGAAATCAAGGATTATTGAATGAACAAGCATATGGCTTGTGGAGTGTTCTCCTTCCTTAAGGAGTGAATGTATAGTGTTGCACTACCTTAAGGGTTTGATATTAATAAAGTGAATCAGTTCTATCTATATTCAAATATTGTTATTTCTTGCGTTCATTTGCATTGTCTTATATTTTCATATCAGATCTATAATAAGTGGTATCAGAGCACTTTGTTGGGCAAAAGTGGAAAAAAAAAAATTAATTTTTTTTTGCAGGAAATTTCTGGGGCAGAGAGTTTGCAAATCTGATCTATACATTTTGGGAAAAAATATGAAAAATAAAATTATAGATCTAGATTCTTTGTGAAAAAATACCTGATTTCAAAAAAAATATCAGCTGAATTGGATTCCAAATGAAGGAGATATCACTAATCTAGAAATTAGTGGTGTTGTAGACATTTTTTCAAGATAGCGAGTTTTCGACACATATCTGTACATTTCTGGACAAAATATGCAAAATGTAATTGTAGATTTGGATTCTTTGTGAAACATACCCGATTTAAAAGAAAAATAGTGGAATCAGAGTCTGGATGAGGGAGATATCAGTGATTTAAAATCAACTATTTTTTTGACAATTTTTGGTGTCGGTGGGAGAGTTGCAGCACAGATCTGAAATTCCAGTTCCTAGATTGGGATTTCTATCACATAGGAGGATACAGAATGGTCATTAAATTTCCAAAAATAGGTTATAATAAAGAATCTGAGAAATATTGACTAAAATGTGGTCATTTCAAATTTTCGCTAAGTAGGTGATTTTTTTTTCAAAACCCTCTCCATGGTGATTCTATTTTTGAGTGATAAAGATAAGGTCCTACTATTGAAGAATTCATAAAATATTTTAAGAAAAACCTTCCGAAATATTGGAAAAGTTTCTTATGGCTTATTTTGAAAGAAGAGGCTGCCATATGGTGGAACTCACTTGGATCAAACAGTTGTCCACATTTTCAGATGAAGAATTTGAAAAGCTCCTTATGGACAAATGGTCTCGTGCTAGAAAAAAGAATGAGAGATCGAAAGGGTTATTTTTTACTGGTGTCTCCTTATTGCATGTTCATGGATTGATTCAGAAGGAGAAAATCATTATGTCTATAAATCCGAGTTGCAAGAAAAATCTCATAAATGTCAACTTGGCAAAAAAATTGCAAGTGCCAACAAAACACATTGAAAACACACAGGTTGATGATGAGGATGTTCAAGTTTATAAGGATTTGAAGCTTTCTATGGATAAGTATGTGTTGCATGGCGATTTTTATAATTCAGATATGGATAACATGGATGTTGTTTTGGGATATCCTTGGATGGAATCCATGGTTACTATCAATATTAATGTGTAGAAGAAATTCTTGAAAGGTTGGTAGAAAAAGAAGAAAATTACATTGCAGGATATTTGCATTAAGACCCAAGCAGAGACTATGGAGGTAGAATCAAAAAGCTCTAATGACACTTACACATTATAATGAGCAGTTGATGGTTGACAATCAAACACAAACAGAGGCTGAAGCAGAAAAGGTTAAACGTGTTGACACATCAAATGAGGGCTCAGTGGTTGAAGTAATATTCGAAGATAAGACACCACAGCAGGCACCACAACATGCACCAGATAACAGTCAGGCTCCAGTAAGGGGTGAATTAAATAAAAAGACACCATGGGTTAGAACTTCAACATATCATCACCCACATCACCACGCAAGAAAACAACCAACAAGATGGCAACCAATTAGCGACAAGGACAACAACCCCCTAATGATAGATAAAGAGGAGCAAAGATCCACCTACTACACATCAACACATAAGAGCTTCCAAGGTCAACTTCCATCTCAAGCGAGTGAGGCACTAGCGAGATCGAGAGTTCACCTTTCCCTTGGATGGCTAGACGCACGTGCATGGTACTAGTGGACTACTCTTTTGAGTAGATCTTATTATTTGTGTTCTTCCCATGCTTCGGGGATGAAACATGTTAAGGGGGCTAGACTGTTATATACCTAGGGGGGATAATATGGGATACAAAGGGAGGTACCCAAGGGAATAATGTAATAATGGGATGGGCCATAGTAATAAATAAGGTGGTGAACCCATATCTTATAAGGGACCACAAGTAGTTAGTAATAATGTAATGGGCCCATGGTATTAGATAGATGGTATTGAGGGAACCATGGTGATGACCCATGGTATTGTATGTATCAGGCCTATATAGAGGCTAGAGACTCCACACATTGAGGGATGTCAAGGATTATTGTATGAACACGCATATGGCTTGTGGAGTGTTTTCCTTCCTTAAGGAGTGAATGTATGATGTTTCCCTAGCTTAAGTGTTTGATATTAATAAAGTGAATCATTTCTATCTATATTTAGATATTATTATTTCTTGGGTTTATTTGCATTTTCTTATATTTTCATATCAGACTTATAACAGGTGTGGAGGAGGAAATTGGACTTCAGTGCTTCTGTTTTGTTTCCTGAATCCCTCTTCATATCTTTAGGTTTCGTTGATCTCCTATTTTGAATATAGACAATATTGATCACGGAAGTTATCATGGTTTTAACTGCCGAAGAAACCCTGAAATCCTACAATCAACCCCATGTAACCTGAGGCTGCATTAGAGAGATAATGTACCAAACTGTGGACGACAGGGAAACAACTTCCTCAGAGGAAAAAAACCAGTGGATAGCGTAGAGTCAACTTCTGCAGGTTGCGGCTACAGAATTGGGAAGATTATAGTCGTAACGACCCCTTGAATATGGAAAAGGAGCATAGTGCTAAAAGAGTCTTGTCTATGGAAGAGATAGGATAACATAGATTTAAGGGTTTTAATGATTTATCTATTTATTCAAACCTCTTTAAGGGTTTTAAATTACTGTAGCTAAATAAGTAAAAGTTTATTGTAAGAGGCTTTAAGATTTTATTCTAGATTTATAACAACTCCTTTATTATCTTTTTTCTCAATATTTCAAAGCGAGATATATTAATATTCAATACTTTGCATTTCTATGATTAATTTTTGCCTTGATATATTTTTTTAACTTTCAAAACTAGAAGGTAGGTTCAATACTTGTAAATTTCTATCATTAAGTTTTGCATTACCACGTTGTAAAATGATATAGAGTGAGCAAGCAAGCAAATGTACAATGCATACCTATAAATTTTTCCAATTCTCAAGTGTAATATACAATGCATTCCTTTAACTTTTTACTATATATTTTATAATTTTTTTTTCTTCGATTCACATGTTGTTCCCAAATAGAAGGAACATACTCTTAATCGTTCAGTACCTGGTGTTCTCAAAACGAAAATTCGATGCTATGATATTCTTGATATAGTATTGAAACCACCAATGGAAATAGATTTCATAATGGAGTAATCAAGCCCAAAAGTAATATTGTTAATATTATTATCAATGCATTTCACTGTGCAAGTAATTTTATAACTTTTGTTTTGTTTGAGGTGAAAGTGAATAACTAATTTAATTTAATATAAATGAATTTTATTAATTTGAAAAAAAGCGTTTAGATAATCTTTTTTTTATGATTTAAGTTGATTGATGCATAAATTTATTGTAAAAAGAAAAAATAAATTTTTGAAATAAGAAAATCTCTCATTTCTTATTTTTTATATCTAAATATTTGATTCTTACAAAACAATATTTATAAACAAGTTGTCAAATTTAAGAATTCTAAGGAATTAGTGGAATCGTTTTAATGCAACTAGATATATTGAGCTTAGAGGTCTTTTCTAGCCCATTATGGGGCAATGGTATGGTGAATTAAGTGTCAACATGGGGGCTAATTTAGCTCATTATGAAGCAACGGTATGGTGGATTAAATGTTTGTCTATAGATAGTAACACGCATGCTAAGTTAAAAATATAATAAATGGTTTAATGTTATGACCTTGTTTACAGAGGCTAGAGTCATTAGTTGCACTAAACTTTTAGAGAGTTTGAATAGTTAATGGGGGAAATGGATTGCTTGTGTTGTAGCTTCATAGTGCGATAGGTTTCATGTGAAGATGATAAAATCTGGTTACACCGATAGGCATCCCTCCTATTAGAATTCATCACTTTAATCTTTTTTTCCCATGGAAAAATTAGTAATTTCATTAGTGGAAGAAATTACATTTTGTATATCCATATGCATATTCCGATATTTCTATCAACATAATACAAAATCAATGAAATATCAAAACCTACTACCAATGTCTCATCTGGGTAGTATCCCCAATAGAGTGAGGGAGGAGTGCAAAAAAATAAACCAAAACAGTCATGTAAATATTATCTTGGTCCACGCAGGGAGATAATACCAAAAATATGTGAAATGCCAATCTTTGTGGCCACACAACGGCTCATAAACAATAAAATAAATGTGTACAATATCTGGAAAAACTGTCGAAAAATTAGACCATTATGTCCATAAAGGGTCTGTGATAGTACTGGTAGTTTGCTGGCTCCATCTATCTGTTTGTTAATTAGCCAAATGCCCTACTCTCGGATTGCGCCTTATTTGGAAAGATGGTCAACCTCTGTGTTTCGCTCCCTGTAGATGTGATTACATGAAAAGAAATCAAAATTGGAGATGAATCTTAATGCTTCATCTAGTATGTGTCTCAATGAAAAAGACCAGCAACAGGAATGCTTATTGAACTAGTCGCAGACAATCTTATAGTCACCAAACAATTGAAGAGTGTGGCAGTTCTTCTCTAAAGCAAAACGGATGATATAATAGGCTGTTAAAAGTTTAGAAAAGTTATTTGTGCCCCGTCGCAATCCCATGGATAGCCAATATGAGTGCCTTTCAGATATGTGTAGGATAGCCCCCGCCCCACAACCTTCAACTTGTGCATCCGCATCAAAATATGCCTTGGGATGGTTGGGATCAATCAGTTCTTGAGTTATGATGCGGGTTCTAGCTATGGGCGGGTCATCAGGGATGAGCTCATAACTTCTTTGATCAAGGCTATAATAATAGTCCACCTAGGAGGGGAATTTAGAAAAATGAGCCGATTGGGGGAAATCCAAATAGCCCAACAAAACAATAAGGGGAGATTTCTCAGTTTGGGGGGAGGTGACAGAGGAAAACCAATTGTTCCAAATCTCGTCCAGAGTGCTCGAGAGCTAGATACAAATTGATGGTATAGAAGATGATACAAGGTTTCATAAGTGGCGAATGACTCCGTAGTTCAAGAAACTCTAGGAAGCAGATTCACCCTCCTTCTTACAGAAATGACACCAGTGTGGGCCAAGAAAGGATTGCTTCATCAGGTTACCCCCCATTGGAATTTTATTTCTCAGAATGAACCACATTAAAAGTCTGGATCTACGAGGCACCTTGAGTTTCTAGTGGTGTTTCTAACACTTGTGTAGAATGGGGGCTTTCCGAGATCTATCAGCGTAATGTATCCCTCCTTTGGAGTGTATCTCCCTGATTTTTCCAGTTCCCAGCTGATCTCATCATCCCCCCTAGTCAATCGGATATGAGGCCCTAGGAGGGCTTGTATATAGTTCCTCCAGTGTTGCTACCATGGTGGAGGAATGTTGAGATGATGTTCGGATTTCCAAGCCTGTTGAAGAAAAGAGGTGTTGTTCTCATCAGCAATGTGTTCTAGGTGTGTGATTTGTTGCTCCCTTAGCTGAAATAAGAGATTTGTAGGTAATCTGTGCATATTCCCGCAGCCAATCCATGGGTCAATGCCAATGCAAACCATGTTCCCCGAATGTATCCTTCAAGTGATGCCTGTGTGAATGGGATCCAAATCTTTGAGGACAACCTTCCAAATAATCGAAATAACTTTGTAGAGCCTTTCCAGTCTTCCAATAGATTCCAGTAGATGAGCAGGGGTGTTATATTTCAAGTAGGCCACTCTTTTCCATAGAGTATCTGAAGCAACCAACTGCTAAACAAGTTTAGCAGCGAGGGCTGAGGAAAATTCATCAAGCCTTTTGAGTCCCTAGCCAGCCCATTTTTTTGGAAGTGTGAGGGCATCCCATTTAGCCCGTGCAAATATTCTTCTTGACTAATTACCCCTGCATAAGAATCTGTAGCAAAAATTTTGTATCCTCACAAGGATGCCCCTAGGAATCCAGGCAAGTGACATCCAATAGACTAGGGTCATTCCAGAACACTCTTGATGAGTGTCAAATGGCCTGCTCAAGATAAGAATCTTAAGTATCATGTACTTAGCTACTTTTCCAGCTTAACAATGATCCAAGTCCAGTCTGCAATCTTATATCCTATCGGTTTTAGCTTGTATCCCAAATATTTCAGCCCCTCCTCCAGAGCAATCAATGTAAATTTAAATCTATGGAGTGCATAATAAATTTCTTGTTGTGTGCACGTCGTAACCATTAATGTAGATTTTCCTTCATTTCTGATCATTCCAGTGGCCTTTTGAAATAAGGAAAATATATCTTTGATCGATGTTATATCCCCCACACTTCCATTGAGAAATATCAGCACGTCATCCATGAAGACTAGATGTGCGAGCGTGAATTCATTTGTAATCTTAATACCAACAAGTCCACCTCTCCTATGCTCTTTCGTTATTATCCGACGAAGGCCTTCAATTATCAAGAGGAAAAGCAAAGGGGAGAGACGACCCGAAACTCTTGAATCCTCCACAACTTTGAGGAGATCCAGTCCAATCAACTCAAAAAATGCCAACTGAAGTTCGATCGACCATCCATTAGGTCTGGGGCTTTTATCCTTGTTGAACCACTTTAATGTGTCCTCCAGCTCCCCCAAAGTGACCTCTTGTATCAATTCCTCCTCCTCATCTTGTTCCACATATCTTAGGAAGACTTGAGAAACTTCGATAATTTCATCAAAGTTAATCTCCCCGGGGTCACTGTAGGCCTGTTTAAAATGTGAGTTTGCCAGAGAGGCTAGCTGAGGGAAAGTATGTGTTGTCCTTCCCTGTTCATCTTGCATTTGCCATATATTATTCACAGCTTTCCTCCCATTTGAAAATTTATGAAATAATTTAGTATTTGCATCCCCTTCATGAATCCAGATGGAGCTACTCCTCAATCGCCATTTGTCCTCCTTTCCTTTGAGGTTCTTACCATGGGCTGAGTAGAGGGATGTGATATAATTCTTGTGCTCGTTAGATCTGAATAGCCCTCCCTGCTCTTTTTCGAATACCTCTAGTTCATTCTCAATCAGTCTCAATGATTGATCATCCTGAAGTCTTTTTTGACGGGCCCAATTTTTAGACATCTTCTTCAGCTCCGTTTAGTTGCTAATAAATCTAGCCAAAGTTGTGCCTCCAACCCTTGGTGGGTTTGTTTTCCAAAATTCAGTGACCATGCTGATATATGATGCATCCTTAAGCCAGGTAGAACTGAACTTGAAAGGACCCTTTGGCCTGTCCCTTCCTCATCCTATTTCCAAATAAATTGGCAACTGATCAACTCAACCCATTGTCTAATATTGAGGCCCATATCCATGACCTGTTTCTTGACCAGAAATCGATCCAACCTCCTATCAAGGCCATTATCACCCACCCTATTATTCCTCCAAGTGGCCTGTAATTTTGTAATAGGGATGTCTATCACGTGGTGAAGTTCCAATATGGATGAGAAGTAGTCTGAGAGAGAGTCCCTTTGTGCTCGCTAACCCCAAGATTTGGCGTAGCCTATTGAAAAATTTAGATCCCTTCCAACAATCAGGTTTCCAGCTGAAAATTGTTCATAATCAAGAAGGTGATCCTAGAAAGTTGGGCGATTCAGGAAAGGTCCATAAATATTTACAACGTTGAGAGGGGTCCACAACTCAGGAGAGTGTAGATTAACCCCAATAAAACCCTTCCATCCCCAACAGTTGATTTCTTTAATAGATCGATTATTTATGCCCAAAGCAAGTCGTCTAGATTATCTGTGTGCATCCACTCTTGAAAAACTCCAACCTGGCACATAAAGTTCCAGGGTCCGAGCTATATCACTGGATTGTGACAGGGTCTCCTGAAGGAAAATGATATCCAAAGAGTCGGCAGAGAGTAGTCGACGAAGTGCTAGTTTTTTGCCGCGCCTAGCAAGCCCTTTGCAATTTTAGGATAGAATCTTCATGGAAGGTGTTCGGATATGGTTGATCTTGCTATAAGAACCCTAGTGATAGTAGATTGCTTGCCCAAAGCAATGCCAACATCAGCTTGAGCTTGTGCAATTTTCAGTTTAGAAGGACGGCCTCGGGAGGTTTTGGTGGGGGGGTGGAGAATATCCAGTCCAACCTGGTCCATAGTCGAAAGCCTCGTTTGAGACCGGGTATTGTATCAAAGGGCCAAGGCCTCCGACAATGTAGCCAATTGACTGTGGGGGGGGGTGGGTACAAAGCAGTGCGGGGGCAATGGGGGGCATAGGAGATGAGGGGAGGATTAATGGCACAAATACTAATAACAGGGGACTCTAGAGGGATATGAGTACCCGGATTCAATAAGTATTCAAATATTGAATTATGAATATTAGAAAGGAATTGTGTGGTCGATAAGTGATAGGGATGCATACCCGATGTATAGGAATCTCTCGAGGCCGTCACTGCAGTGCCAGAAACAGGTGGAGGGGTACAGTGAGGCGGTCGACCACGCTTCCTCGAAGTTTTCTGGGCCTGCTCTGATGAACATTGACCAGGGCTCGGTAATGTGCTTGTTCCCCCATAATGACGAGTAGAAATCCTATGAAATTCCTTAGAGGCATGAGGCAATTCATCTCTAGCAGGGTCTCCATGAGACAGAGCATCCTGATTCAGTGGAACCTAGGGAAAATTCCTCACTGATTTCCTATTATTCCATTTGTTGAGTCGAAAATCTTTGAAAAGGTGCCCCACCTTGTGGCAAAGCCTACATCTGAAAGGAACCCCCTCATAGTCCAACATTTTCCTCCGTGTCACATCCCTCTATTGTATATTGAGATATTTTGGGAGCCCTCTTGAGAGGTCCATGTGTACTACGATTCTGGCGTAGGCCATTCTTCCTGTAGTGATATAAGATTCGTCATGTGTAAGGTACATTCCCATGGCATCCCAAATCTATCTGAATCTCTGCTCAGTCCAGAAGTGTACGAGAAGACCCGAAAGATGTACCCAAACCAGTCCAGTCCCCGCCTTTTCAGTCTCAAGATCAAACAATGGAGTCCATCTTTGAAGGAGCACTGGTGCTTGATTAATGTGCCAAATTGTAGTGACGACCCAATTAGTTTTGGCAATGATTTTGAAGCGCAGTGCAAACCAACCCCTCACAAAGGTTTGAACATGAGGGGTTCCGACAGATGGTGTCCCTAAACCTCCATCATCCACTTCTATAGTTGCTCAATGTTATAGTGTCTGCCCCTAACAATTCCAACCAGAACCTTTTCTTCCGAGTCCATTGCCTCACTGAAAGGTGTATCTTTAGCTAGTTTTAAGAAGATTTTGTTGTTTCTCAAAGGGAGGTGCTTCTTCCTTTTTGACGTCCATGTTTCTTTATTGTTCAATGTTGTCGCAGTTCTATCCTCCTGGTCACCCACTAGTGCAGCCGTGTCTTTCCCTGTCAATGGTCCTTTATTCTTTATATAACTCATGCAATTATATCACTTCTCTAGTTGTAATAACTGAGAATAGCTCCACTAAATTATCATAGATATCTTTAGATGTTTCAAGTTTGGAGACATAAGGAATGAGAGTGTCCTTGATGGATTTTATCATAATCCGTTGAGCCTGCATTTCATCCTTGTTATACTTTTCTAGGGCTTGAGTTTTCTCCTTAGAAGGAGGAGTGACACTCCCTTTGACATAGTCCAAAAGTTCATTATCTTTGAGAATTATATCACACCTCTTTTTCCATGCAAGGAAATTAGTAGTCACAACCAATTTGTTGATTTCCTTGCAAAAAGAAATTTTTATATTTCAAGAGAAGGACATAAAAATACTTACTTTAGAGTGCTAGATATCTCGATGCTTCCTTGAAGATTTTGATGATTTGATTCCAAGATGCTTTCTTCAAGATGCCTTCTGAAAGATTGCTTGGTGATGAAAACTTCCCAATGTGTATATGAGGCTTGACCTAGAGTGATTTCTTTTATAAGATGAGGAATCTTTGATGGAGACTCTTATTGGATGAACCTTCTTGTAGATTCCTTTAGATGGAAGTATTTCTTCTTTCTTTGTTCTTGGGATGGTAGACCTTCTTGATAGATCTAGTAGAGGAGATTGCAATTCTCCTTGTCTTTGATGGATCTACAACCCTTCTCTGTAGATCTTATGATTCAACCTTTCTTTACCCTTGATTCTTGATCTTTATGCTTCAATCTTCTATTTGTTCTCAAGATTCCCTTCCTTGATGTGTCACCCTAGCTCTGATACCATCTTGTCAAAAGAATCTAGGGCATCTGAGTTATTATGAGATTCTTATAGCAACAATAAAAATTTGTGAAGTTCTTTTAAATTTATTGTTAACATAATATTATTCTTGTTATTATTATTGTATGTTCTCTAACTTCATCAAACAATTACGAAAAGAACAAGAGACAAGAACACAAGAATATGCCTTTTAGCAAAGGAAAAAATTCTCTTTCCTAGAGGGGAAACTCTTCTTCAGATTTCTCATATTGAAGCTTCAATTTATGAATGTCAAACCCTATACCCTTAACAAGAAGATCATCCAAGAACAAGTCCAGCTCTTTTTCCTTTGATCTCAGATCACTTCCTTTTGCAAGACATTTTCCTCCTTGTTTTGGCACTTCATCCTCCTTCTTCTGACACTTCTTCCTCATTCTTTTGGCACTTTGTCCTCTCACTATGTTCTTATTTTGGAAACTAATCACAACCCTAGTTATTCTTTCCATAGAAGAGATATTTCTCTTTGCTCATTTGTAGACTTTATCACTTAGGAAGATGAGCTTATAATTTATCCAATCAAGATATTTCTTTTCATATAGTTGCAGATCTGATGTGGCAATAGTATGACCCTAATTCTTCACATGTGCGAGAGGATTTCTTCCCAAAATAGTGCTTTAATCCTTCCTTACTCATTGATTTCAAATCTGAGATGATGTTTCTTTTGTGATGCCGTATGACACTTTATATAGGAGTCTGCCCCTCCTATTAGGCTAACTTGAGGATAGCTTGATCTCTAGAATTCAGATTGCTTCGTTTTATGATGCTGACATATCGAGGAGGCTTGTGACTTTTCTTGGAGGTTTTTATTGCACTCAAATACATAAATATACATGATGTAGCATGCCCTTCATTGTCTTCAATATTTATTTTGACTCTTTGACTACCCTATAGAACTTTCACATGTGCTAGACCTATGAAATGAGCAAGAAAATCATTTCTATAATCTACAAAAATAATATTTCTTTTATTTTACAAGTACAAATATCAAAATTAAATTTATAAAGACCGAACCTAGATACACTTTCTTAAATAATAGTAATGGATGCCATAGGAAGCACGTGGGGATTAGCCATTCCCTGGAACCCTCCGGAGGTGTCATTCCAATATTGGATAACACTCCAATGGAATACCTTGGGCCACTTTCAGTATGTAGGAGCTAAGAAATCGAGTTGCTTAATGGTGATATATGGACCTTAAATCCCTATCAAAAACTACAATTCCTAGAAAATATCATAAGCATAAGATCCCTTCATAATGATGAACTTGATGTTCTAGGTGGAGACTTCAATTTGATTAAATATCTCGAAGAGAAGAATGTGGGTATCAAAATATTAGAACCATAGGTGCAAGAATTCACTAATCTCAATCATCAACTCCATGTGGTTGACCCAAACAAAATCAAGAGGGTCTATAACTAAACTAACCGCGGAGTAGGGAAATGTCAATTGCATAGTAGAATGGACCAATTTATGATGTTGAAAGCTATATTAGAAAGGGAGCTCCTTCTTGAAGTTTACATTATGTAAAGTATTGTCTTAGACCATTGGAAAATTCCCTTAGAACCGGACCTTAAAGTTTTTCCCTAGAATTAACCCTCTATATATGAAATATTTAGACTCATGATCCATATTTTTTGGTAAAATCCAAATGATGGTGAGAGGAAATACAAATTCAAGGAAGAAGCAATGTGCATATATTCCAAGTTATGTCAAATAATTTAATAATAAACTCAAAGAATGGAATAGAAAATAATTCAAGCATATCATCAAAGAGAAAACGGTCCTAGGATATTGTATGGAACATGTCCAACAATAGGTTATTCTAACCAGATGCATGGATTCCCTAGTAATGGTAGAGGAATAGTTGATAAATAAAATAGGGTAGTGAAGGAAGTAGGAGGAGACCCTCTTGAAATATAAATCCCATGTGTGATGGCTAAAAGAAGGACAACAAAATTTGAAATTCCTTCATAAGAAATGGTGAATAATTAACATAATAATAGGATATTTTCCCTCTCCTCTAAGGATAGGCAATGCCTAGTCCAACATGAATAATTGTACTAAGAACATGTCTACTACTATCACTCCCTACTAAGGGATCCTACTCCTAATAGATAAACCACCATACAAATAATTATTTCTCATATCTCAAACATAACTAATTTGTCCTAGAATGAATCTCTGATGTGACAAGCCTTATTTGAAGAAGTTGAGGAGGTGATGATGGCGATGTATTAAAATAAATAACCAACACCAAATGGATTTACAAGGGACTTCTTTCATGCTTGTTGGTCTTTCTTAGGTTTGGAGGTTCATACTCTCGTGGAAGTATCCTACCATTTACAAAGGGCATCGCCTCGTCTTAGTGTTACTTCAAATACATTAATTCCAAAATATGATAGATTGGACAATGGAAGGGTTTTTATCCCAATCACCGTTTACTTGATGTTGTTTATAAATATATCGAGTTTAATTATCAGTTATCTAAAACCTCTACTTCATAGTATCATTTCACCAGGCCAGGCAAATTTTGTCAAAGAATTCTATATTATGGTTGGGATAGTGGGAGCTCATGAGGTGATCTCATGAGGTTGGAACATTGATAAAACTAGACTTCTCAAAATCATATGACCAATTGGGTTGCCTCGACCAGGTAATTAGTCTCTACCTGATTCTTTTACATTCTTCTAAATGGTCTACAACAATTAATTTGAATCCTTCGAAAAGTCTTCGAAAGGGGTGATCCTTTCCCCTTCCCATTTATACTTACAAAAGAGGGACTGGCATGAGGGAATCAAGATAACATCACATGACTTTTCCTATATCACAATGATATTCCCATCACTCATCAATAAGTCATTGATGATATTATTTTGTTTCTAATTCCAATAGTGAGCGAGACTATGACTTTGAAAATCACTCTTAATGAATTCATGGAGGCTTCAGGTATAATGATCAATGCCGACAAATTGAATATATATTTTTTAATACTAATATTCTTGTTCAGAGAAATCTAGCTCGTATATGGGATTTCCAAATAGGTAAACTCCCTACTAAGTACTTGGGAGATGCACTTGTGGAGAACTCCTTGTGAGTAGCAAACAAACATAATATCTGGGCATTCCACATACTCAAATTGGCGCGTAGTTTAGTCCTCAAGTTCATCTTTCATGCTTTCCCAATTTACTGACTATCATTATTAGTAGCCCCAAAGAAATATTTAAAACCGTCACCACCCTATATAAAATATTTCTTTTGTGAGGAGCTAAGAAATAAAATGGTCTTTAGTATAGGATCATTCTTCATAGGTCATCAAACATTGGAAAACTCTTCCTTTGTTCAATTCCTTACTGTTTATCAACTTCTTTAATGTTTTGTCTTTTGTTTGGTGTTTTCTAGTATATAATTCTCATAGCGTAATGGTAGTGAGAATTAGTTTTTGTATTTCCATCTCTGGATGGTCATTGGAACCTACCCAAAGTCCTTTTTTTGCTTGCCTCAGTTGCTCCATTTAGTAATAATCCAACACAAAATCTAGAGGAAATTCATTCTCCCTGGGATTTATTTTATATTTAGTATTGTAATTTAGAGGCCCCATGGTTTCTAGGTTTTATGGGTGATACTTTTATCTTTGTGTGTGGAAACCTAGTGTAATATGCCTTAACAAAGGGTAAATTGTAATCTAAGGTCTAGTGGTAGATGCAAGAACCATTTTCCACTCCTTCGCTTCTCCAAAAATCAAGAGGAAATTCATAAAATTGAATCCTTGACTGTAAATGACTAACTAGCCTACTCAAACTCAAAGATTCAAAATAAAGTAGCCAGTTGGGTTCATGACCTTGGATATACTAGGGTAAGAGGGAGCCAAATATATGTCAACTCCATTACCCTCCCGTGGCATATGAAGACACTCTTGGGTAGAGTCTTTGTTGGACACCTAATCCTCTATGGGTTGGTGTAGAATGTGAACAACCATGAGAGTCCAAGAGAATTGGGACGTGGAACCAAAATATCACATAAATGTACTATAAATGCATATCCTTATCAATAATAGATACACACTCATGTTTATCATTCAAATTTTGTTCACATTCCATGCATGTCTAACATGGTATCAGAGCTACAGGTGTATTCTTACCCTGCATAATTACTGTGAGCCTAATTTTACATATCTGTTGGCCTATCATTTTCCAACGAGTCAAAACTGTCCTTCTGTAGTTCCGCCACACTAAACAATTTTTAGCGTTTCTTTGTATTCTGAAATATGTGCGTCATTGCACTCAACCTTCTCTGCCTATATTTAGTGCTTTGGTTTATGGTAAAGCTCATTCTCTATTTGTGACCTTAATATTTATTATTCTTACGTGAGTGTTTAGCTCATGGCTTTTTACAATTACTTTACTTATCTAGAGCCCTTTTGTTAAACCTGAAACACTTCCCTTCCTATGTTGTGAGAAAACCTATTCTTACAAATGTAGAGAGAAATGTTGCCACTTTATGCGAGCATCTTCTATTTGGATGATATCTAAGTATTCCTGGATATCTTAAGTCTAGAACAATATTACCTTCATTGATTTTTACTAAAAGAGACAATTAGCATTTCTAAAATCCTCAATGATATTTTGCTATTGTAGAAGTATACCCCATGCCTCCAACTCCAATCTCTGAGCCATATCAATCCCATGTATGCATTTTTGAACTATTTCGATCATGTGGGGATCGATCTCAACCACGATGACTGTGTGGGTGGCTTGTAGAAGCTCTACGCTTAGATTTCTTGTACTCGAGCCAATTTACAAGATGATATCGCTTTCTCTCATGCCCGCTTCCTCAATGAGAGAACACGAAGATTTTTCAAGTGTTGCCCATGGCTCTTGTGAAGTCTCAACATTTATTGCTTGTCTTCCAAATCTATTTTTAGCATTCTTGTGAATGAATGGAAAGTAGCAGTAAGTTGTCCAACCCATTTATATTTCAATTCCAAGGAAAAAAAAAACTCCATGTCTCCACCATGATTCCAACCAAATAGGTTACCACCCACTGAAGGTAGTGAACTTTGAGAAGACAGCTAAGAATCCCCAAGATTGAAGAAGATGTCATCGTTGGGAAATGAACCAGACCCAAATGGAAAACTAGTAATTGGAGGCGTTGCAAGAGATTGTACTTTTTGCGAAAAACAATTTCACACATTTTTGCCATTGTATAATCTAGAAGCAGTTGGCTGATAAGGACTTGGTGGCACAGATGGCGTCCATTGGGTATTAAAAGCCCTGTGAGGAGAACTAGGTGCATATAAAGGAGCTGTATTAGAAATCAACATAGTAACTTGCAACGATCCTTTTCACAGAAAGTCACACCTAAACCTACCAACTACACATTGCCTGCACATTTATGTCTGATTCCATGATCCCGGCGCGATCGAAATTTGCAAACAATTAAGCGTTCCAGTGACAGTTGTGTCGGAACTGAAAATTAAATAATTAGTAATTCCTGAACAAAAGGTTGCGGTATTTCCTGTTCCTGGCTGTGGTTGTTGAATAACAATGAGACCTTGGTAGAAAGGAACAATTCCTCTCTGCTGGATAGTAGAAGGCTTTTGAAAACCATATGCATAAATTCCTCTTAAGAGGTTTTTCTGAAGCCCCGTGGATTTGAAGGTTTCATTAATTTCCCTCCTAGGTAGAATAAAGTTCTTCTCGTCCAAGGACACTCTGCATGTTCTACTCATAGTTCTTGGAATCGAAGTTGTTTCTATCCTAATCCATAGCCACCATTTTCGAGTTTTACTTCGTGTTTTTGGTCTAAAAAAAAAATCCTTGATGTGAAAAGAATGTTGAATGGAAGATTTCCGTAATTAAAATAGTCGAAGAGAATGGAAAAGGTTAGATCACTTGGGCATCGTATCAACGCCTAAGTAATTACAATCCCTCTGTCTTTGGCGAAGTATACTTTTTGAAGCATCACTACTCAACCATTTATATCATTGAAATTTGGTCTCTCTGTAGCTGCAATTTTTTGAAGGTCAAATGGTATGGTGATGGTATTGAAGAATAATATGGTGTTATATGCTTTGTAATACATGTTGTAAACCATGTAATGTAAATATGATATGCACTAAGGACTGTGTTCTTATGTATGCTGGAAAGTGCTCAACATATGCTACAAAACTAGTGAACCTTCAGTGACCTGTGCATTGTCACGTGTGAGTTGCATTGATTCTCGTGCTTCTTTGGAAGAGAATAAATTTGCATATGATGCTTTGTTTCATTATATCTTCTAATTTTGAGTGTGTTAATCTATCTTATGTTAAAGATTGTGCTAACCTTGTGTTAGGCTCTAGCTGTTATATGCATTGAGGTCATATTAACAACCAATCATTTCTTCTCATGGTTGGTGTGTATGTTGATTGTTGGATAAGGGTCTTTGTCTCGCATATGCTTTAGAATTAGATGATTTATTACATAGAACTTTGTTCATGGCACCCACCATGAGGCCCAAACCCAGTGTTGTTAAATTGTTGAGTTTGTGGTGTGTGGAGCACCTTTTTATTTGATTTTGGGATTGAATTCGTTATTGGAAAATGGCCAATGGAGTGTTGGAATTACGAAACAATTTAATACATTCTACTATCAATAGTACAATCATGATTGATAAATCAGTTATGAGAGATATTCAAACCTGTCTGCAAAATGCATATGAAAATATAGAGTTTCTGCAACTTGAATCACAATTACGACAGGAAGAATTAAAACAATGGAGTCACCATTCTGAACTCTTTTCTATTCAGAACATTGAAACAGACTCCCATAAGTAGCAAGTTGATTTAGATCCAGTGCCCAAGGAATTTGCAAAGAGACATGCACTTGCAGAAGCTTAGTTTGCACTTTCGATGCCCATCATCAAAATTTGGGAAGAGCTTGTCCATAACAAGCACAAAACAGGCCTTGGATATGATAAGGATGTGTCCTTTCATTTTCCATATTTCTCAAAGCCCATCCAGTTTCAGAGTGTTGGATTCCTTCATGAAAGTTCAGCTTTAGCTTTTGCCCCTCTTCCACAGCAATAACAACATATTATGAAATGGCAACACTGTGACAAAGTTGGCCATATGAAAGATAACTGTTTTGATCTTCATCCATGTAAGCACTGTCATAAAACTAATCATTCTTCAAACAAATGCTTCAAAAACAAACATTCTGCAAGAACAATGATTCATCTTGGATGGATTGCTTCTTGGCAATGGACTTCAACAACCAAGAAGATATTTTGCTCATACAACAGTATTTGTTCTCGAATATTGAAAAGTCTTGCAGGTTAGATCTCTTCATCTTCTCGCCTTGTATGTGACAAGGAGGGAGAAGATGGTCATCTACAAGCTTCAAAGCCACATCAAGGGAGCCTGAGCCACAACCTACCATACCAGATTCAGAGTTGTAACCATAGACAAAGATGCTCCTGAGTATGCCTACAATTGGTGATACCTCTTCAAAGAATTGTAGACACTTCCTCTAGCAGAAGACTTCAACTTCTTGCTAGTTTCGGAAGAGTTCCAGGAATTGCATTAGGAGTTCTAGTGTTGGTGGTCATCCTTAAATCACCCCCCTTATACCAACATTTCAGAGGGCACATTCAGCGTAGTGCTTCCATGCATTTTTGCTTATTTTGTAATATAACTCTCTTTTTGAACTCATACATACCCCTTCAGATTAAAGGAGGGAATGTTGGACACCTAATCCTCTATAGGTTGGTGTAGAATGTGAACAACCATGGGAGTCCAAGAGACCTTGGGATGTGGAACCCAATAGTCACACAAATGTACTATAAATGCATGTCATTTTCAATAATAGATACGCTCATGTTTATCATTCAAATGATGTTCACATTCCATGCATGTCTAACAGTCATGAAGAAAAACATGAACTACAATGTTATCATAAAACCGCAATGAAATCCAACTTGTTCAATGTGAGAACACTTTTGTCTTTCTAGTTTCATGCTCAGCTTGCTCACATAAGGGACCATCTCCAATGTAGTGTGAAATCTCTAGTATTAGCAAGAACTAGTGCTTAGGATCCAACCCCATTTACTTGATTTGTTTCTTGATGTTATGTCTAGCCACTTAGTGTTTATATCTTACTTCTTGTAATTCAATTTATTTAATTATCCTTGACTTCATAATGATAATTGTAAACATTTTGAAACATCTAAACTATCATGCATTGTGTTAAGACACATTGTGACTAAACTAAGCTTAAATAAGTTATATATTTTTGTATGAAAACATTATGAAACAATAAAATTTCAAATTTAAAAAAAAAACAAACAAAATTACCATATTCATAATATTTATTCTAATAATTCTGTTTCAGTTTTAGTTATAGAAATTTTAATTTTTTTAATTATTATTTAAATAGAAAACCACTACTTATTAGTAATTCAAAACCTATAATCTACCACACGGGAAAAGGGGAAAACCAAAATTGGCATGAGCAAACACATGAATAAGAGAATCGCTTGAATATGAAAGAAACAAACAGTGTATACCGTTCCCATCAGAATTAGGGTAAACTTTATTAGGGCATGTATAATAAATTGATGTGTTCTCTCAAGCACCAAAGGCCTGATCATACTATGACAAGAACATACTATAACAAGAAGGAACCTGATATAACCTGCTGCCAGAGGAGTTTATAAGCAAGACAACTTTCTTTATAAATTGATAAAAAATAGGAGCTAAAAGCCAGAGCACAACACATTACAAAAAACTGAGCAATAATATGCTGTACCCATGTCGCAGCAGGAACACCGATGCCAATATTGCAGAAATGATTATTAAAAGTATACTTTCAACTACGATTCTCACATTAAGCACAAACAGAGATGTATCTAAAAAATGCTCATCATAATTCCACCGGACTGAAGTTTAGCTTTCTAGCAAATGGTCTTCTCACCGTGAACATACACATACAACCAATGAAAGTGAGTCCCAGTTAGCGTTCAACAATGTCATTATTCTTATAACGGTCCTCCACAGACCAACCGGAACTCTAAACGCTATGTTCTTGGTCTCACTCTCCTGCCATCAATGTCAGTGCCGTAGGAAATTTGAGCCCAGACACTACTTCGACTTTCAAAGCCAATCATCCTCAAATGCAGCAGCGGTCTTTAGAAGTTCGGAATGAAGCAGAGGGCATTTCTCCTCCAAATACTCAAAACCCTCTGAACGCGTAACCTCTGCAAGATTTTCTGCAGCAAAATTGAGACATGCAGCTTTCAGATCAGTTGCATGGCAACTCTCAGCCAGAGCAAGAGTTGATGCAACTGTATCTACAGATATGTTTCTCCATAATTTTGATTCACAAAGTAGCCTCATTCGCGGCAAACTATACGCATCTGCTACGGCAAGTAACCGCTCAGTCAATGTCTCAGTTATTGAAGAAGATGAAGAACTGGGCGACGACGGCTCTTCATCAGGAAGGGTGTCTCTATAAATATAATGCAGCATAGCCTTGAACACTCTAGGCTCCATTTCTGTAATAAGAACTTCATTATTCTGCTCTGAAGAATCGGAAATTTTTGCTTCTAATACTGGAGATCGTGCAGCCAAAACGAGTTTGTGGGCATGAAATTTCTCCCCACCCACATCAAAAATTACATCCGAGGCTTCTTGATTTTCTAAAAGTGCACCAAAGTGTGAACCTAACTCTGATTCAGGAGCAGGTGCTGGAACAGTAGCTAAGTGCAACCTAGCGTATTCGCTGGCAGAGACCTTAACACCTATCTTGCATTTCAATTTCAGGCAATCATCCTTGAGGTAATTGGATGTTTCAAGGGCAGTACGTTTGAAAAACCATTCATAACCCCACATGCTTCCTCCACTCTTGAAAATGGAAGGCTTCTTTTTCAAATGGCCGTTGAACTTCTTGTGCTCGCCCTTGCCGCTTTGATCCACCAGCGTCAATTCGTAGGAAGCGCGGACATGAGTGTCCTCACTGACCAGTGCTATGAAAACCGAAACATAAAGCGAATTGTCGTCTGCACTCATACCGTCCGGGTAGAAATAAATGGCCCACTGATAACCTCCCACAGCGAAAGTCTCACTGGAAATGTGCCTGCCAACGCCCATGCCCTTGGCCAGGGAATAACCCTGTATTAAGAAATTGTGCGAACCCCTGACAGTCATGGTAACCGGTCTCGAGCTCGAAGGCGAACCATCGCGGTTATTGATTGCATCCTGCATTGTCCTTGGAATCCGGAAATCTAGAACCAACAAGATTAACAATAGAGTAAAACTGAAAACCTAGGCCACCAAAATCAAAGAAAATCCATCTACTAGAGACTCGTGAGGGATATTCTTGATTCGCTCAGAGCACCAAAATCACCAGAATGCACAAATTTCATCCTAAGAGACTTCAGAGAGATATTTCCTATTTCTTGTTTATTTAACTCCTCCAGGATTCCCAACTCTTCAGATTTAATGAGGAAAATTTAATCACTCTAAACTGTTTACACCTCATTTACAACTCTTGGATTACATTATATGTAAAACAATACTTGTATTATATATAAACTAAATTATTAGTATTAGAATATATTTTCTTGTTTTTTTTTAATGGTATTTCATCCGATACATTAATAACACTGAACCTCATACAAATATGTATGTCTATTTTCATATATAGGATTTCCAGAGTTTTATTTTTAAGGATTTGGCCTGTGTGCAATATTTCAAAAACAGTTAGGCTATTTTTATTTTCAATTTAATTATACAAGTATATATTATTTTCATTATAAAATGTGTTGTTGTTATTTCGATAATATGTGTTTTTAAGTTATTTTATTGTAATAAAGCTTAAGCAACATCAAGATCACTCTATTAAAAATCATATATATAATATTAATAATTATGATAGGTATTTTATTTTGTTTAGAGCTTCTATTATTTTAATTTAATTATTAATTTAATTGATAAGCTAGTTTATTTAGGATAAAAAATTAAAATTTTAATTTAATTGTCGATAATTATTAAGTAGATAGTAGAAATTTAATCTCCACAAAATATTCTAGAATATTCTTAGTTGTATAGGTATATTAAAGTATGATATTTATCATCAAAACAATTGCGCCCTTCTAATTAATGTGATATAAATAGGTGTCGCATAAAGTGACAGTTTTTTCCCCATGTGGTATCGATAAGCCATGGTATTGTAACTCCCATAGCGAGTTGTGTTTAGTAAAACTTTTTGGAAGCTTTTCCGATGGATTTTTTAGTCTAATTTCTTTAACATGCAGAGGAATTTATTGAAATCCCAAGCTGCATAGGTAATCCATGCACAATCGAAGTGCCGTAGGGGTCTTTCAAGGTGTTGAATCCATAAATAGAGTCAAAAAACCAGTTTAAATAACACAATTCAAGATTTCACCTGCTAGATTCTCGTATCGAAAAGTCCAAAAAGTGGCACTAAACACAACTCATTAGAAAATTCCATTTACAGATCAAGAATCTCTATCGCAAATTCAGAGTAAATTTCCATAGTGAAGAATCTTGTGCCATGTTTTTTAAATGTATACATGTTTTAATTTATATAGTAGTAATAATAATATCAAAGGGGTGTTTCAAAGTGCTGAATCCTTATAGAGTCAAAAAACCAATTTAAATAACACAATTCAAGATTTCACCTCAAATTGGCCAGATTCTGTACTGAAAAGTCCAAAAAGCGGCACTAAACACAACTCCGTAGCAAACTTCATTTACAAATGAAGAATCTCTATCATAAAGTCGGAGTAAATCTCAATAGTTAAGAATGTTGTTCCATGTTTTTTTAAATGTATCTATGTTTTAATTTATATAGTTTTAATAATAATATAAAAGAAAGTTATAATTTGATATATATTTTTTCAATCTTTCACATCCTAAAGATGAACCACCTTGCTGGTTTGAAATGTCGATCAAAAAGAAACCTAATGCAATGTATCCGAAAGATAATCCACATAATCATGAGACTAGCAGAAACCTCAAAGACAAAATAAGATATATACCATAAAGTAACTATCATGATGTTTATTATGAATATTTGTCTATTTATGTCAACTATTTGATTTATATGTGTGCAAGTTATTAAGTGGATGGTAATGATTTAACTTCCACAAAATATTTTAGAATATTCTTAGTAGTGTTCACAATCAAAGGTTGACATTTATATGAAAAGTGGGCATGTTTTTTATATCATTTTAATTAAATTGATAAATCGAAAAAAATTGTCATATTAAATGAGTTATGATATTTTAGGAATATGATATTTATAAGCCATGGTATTAGTGCATGGTATTATAATAAAATATATTTATAGGTTAAAAGTATCCATGGTAAGGTGGGGTGAATTTCCATGGTTAAGAATTTTGTTACATATTTTTTAATATATATCTTTGA
>APFE031678518.1:0-45878 GCA_000404065.3 Pinus taeda | reverse complement strand
CCATGTTCGACATCGACTCATTTATTCACATGGCTAGAATCGTGCCAATTCGGGAAGTAGAGGTGAAGACCCTGGATCTAGTTTCCACCATCCAGGCTGCGAGGAGTTTTGTATTCATTATGTTGTAGACCAATCATAAACAGATGGCTGCGTCCATACTGTGTCTACAAGAGTCTATGATTATGATGTATTATGAAATCATTCTTGTATCAGAGTAGTTAGTCCAATAGTTAAAGTTTGATCTGAGTATGGGAATGCCTACCTCAGTATGATATGATCTTTTACATGTATTTTGTGTTGAAAATTGCAGGTTTTGACCGGGCTCTCCGCAAGATGATCCTCGAAATGATAAATTACTTCACCCTTCCTATATGATTTAACACCCTTATCTATTACAGGCTTTGTACTTTAGGGGGCAATCTTTTACACTGAAATTTGTCACCTTGACTATCTGCAGTTTTTATGGCTCATCAATAGTCATATTGTCCTCTTTGTCAAGCCTCATACCTCTGCTCTTCATGTCAAACTTCAAAAAGAGAGAAAGTCACTTAAAAACATGTTTATCTCTGGGTACGCAGGTTCTCTCTACCTTGCCTGCGTGTACGCATCCCAAACACAGTGTGCCTGCGTACTTGTACGCTCTGTAAGCCAAAGGATGGGTGCGTACCCCTGTAAAGGTCAAAAGGCGCGAGTTTCATCTTTAAAAGTTACTTGTGGTCACTTCTAGAGCCTTCTAGAAGAGTGTTTGACGTGTATTGAGCGCCTCCAGATGGTTCATGCACTCCTGTGATAGAGGAACTTATCCCATCAAGAGAGGAGCTACCCCATCCAAAAGAGGGAGTATCCCATTGATGTTGGAACTGAATAACTTCCTCTAGAACACTATAAATACAGGCCTTGGGCCAGAGGAGAAAAGGTTGAAAGCTGAACATTCCAAAGGGTAGATGCTGCTAGAATTAGGACTTCCATTGTTGACTTGTGAGGAGAGATCACTATCCTTTCTTGTTGCCATATTGGGAGTGGGTGAGCTTGTCAAAGTAGAGGAAATCTCTTGTTGGACCCTGGGAGGAGCTTGCACAACACCAAGGCTCAGGTTGTAATGGTTCCTTTTTTGTTTCCTTAATACAAATAAGTCCATTATTCTCAATGATTTGTTGTTAATGAATTATTTCATGTACTCCTTGGTCTATGTGATGAATATTCTTTTTTTTATGAAATATTCAGGTGTTATGTAATCGTTTGACTGTTAGTGTGTGCAGGTCTTAAAGTGAAGGAGGAGCTCATCTGGATCAGCAAGGCTGGACTGCTACAACAAGCGTTGTATTTGAGGTAGGATCGAACAACACTTGGTTTCTCATAGAATGATGTATATTTAGAGAAGGATTGCTCTTGTTTGTCTTGTTTGTCACTAGAGAGTCTTAGACTCCTAGGGAGGTTAGGTTTGTCCGCAAAAATAACTCTTTCCGCATGACAAAGTTTCTTAGCTTCCATCTCACCAAATTCTTGAAGAATATTTTTATTTTTGAAAAAGGATGAAAAAAAAAGGGACCTAGGTGAAAACCTCTATGAGGCACTTGAAGCCAACTTTTGGGTTGAAAACCTCCTTGAGGTAGCCCAGGAGTGAAGAAAAGGAAAATAAAAAGGCCCCTGGGCAAAAACCTCCCTTGAGGTGCCTAGGGCAGAAAAACAGGATGAAAACGTCCTTTAAGGCAACCTATGTGTCATTCAAAAAAAACAAAAAGAGAGAAAAAGAGAAAAAGAAAAACAAAGTTCCATGGCAAGGACCTCAAACCTGCCCACTAATAAAATTATTTGATTTTTGTGGGTTTTTAAAGACAACAAAGGACTTAGAGTTCAAGGGACAACAAGCCAAGAATCACACCAATTCTTCCTCCATTCACTTCACATCTAACATGACTACCATGTCTCCATCATCCATCCTCACTTTCAAGCATCAAAAACCAATTTTTATGCATTTTTCTAGCTTCTAAAAGGTTTCCTGTAGTTACTACAAGAAGATCCTGTAGTACTGCAGAATCTCCCGAAACATTACAGGAACGGAGTCCTGATTGGAAAATGATGATGAAAAACTATTCTATATTTAAAAATATGACCCTAAACCTCACCATCTCTCACCCAACACCAACTCATTACCATACCCACCTTTATGTCCATAAAGAAAAAGAAGACAAAAACAAAAACAAAAACAAACAAAAAAAACTCAGAAAAATGAAACAAAAATACAATAAAGAGAGTCCAAGGGACATGCCATCATTGACCTCACTCACCTATCATCCCATCTACTTCATTACCATATCTCCACTCCTACATCACCACCCATCCCCACTCCAAGTGAAAAAAATAATAATGAAAAAAAGTTAGCTACAGGGTTTCCTGTAGTAACTACAGGATCCAATGTAGAAACCTGTGTTATGATAACAACATATTATCTCTACATTCTCGTTCATCACCCATGAAAATAGAGAGCTACAGAATTCATGTAGGCATTGTGACTCCTATGCAAAGCTCAACAACAGCAACAAAGACCAAGCACCTGCACACCACAACAAAGCAGACAACTACATCAACAAGAAGAAATCAACAATGACAAAGGGAGAGCACTTACCTAAACAATAAAAAGCAAAGCAAATTCACCCTCTAGCATGCATTGACCAAGCAAAGGAAGGCATAGGTATGGAACCTCATCCAAAATCTTCCCCAAGTACGATATGATAAAAGTGTAGGAATATGAAAAAGTTCTCTTTTATAAGCTAGAGGTGGCTAGTTAACTCGACCACCCTTAGCTCAAAGACAAAAAGTAAACTTCCAGTCAACATGCCACATTGCAATGTCACATCAAGGAGCATCAGTCGAAAAGGTGGTCGAGTTAAGTTATGTGAGAGTGGGTGATGATTGCGAGGGGAGGCTGCATGATAACCAACGGTGGGCCGATGGTCCCAATGAGGAAATCTCGTACACTGACAGCTAACACAATGCTCCAAGGAATCAACCATAAATAGAAAAAAATTCCAAGCATTTATGCACAAATTGTTCATTTCAATATCAAAGAGAACGGGACCACCTTGGATAGCCATCGAGGAAGCAAACCCTATTTTGGCCACCCTACAGGAAACCGAGTTACATGAACTACAGGAAACTCAGGGAGCTATAGGAAACACTAGAATTTCACTAGAAATATGCAAGGGGGTACCTGGGGTCCAGTTGTTCAAAAATTCTCCTATCCAGATCATCGTAGTGAAAGTTAGGTGGCCCATATCTCTTGTGTTTTGACTTGATTTCTAGGAAAGGGAAAAGAGAAACAAATCTGAATTTTCTAGTAATTACAGTGGGCCTGGGGTTTAGACAGAATTTTGTGAAGTTAAAGAAAATTGTGTAGCGATAGAAAGAAAAATTGCAGTCATCCTCCAAACATTATAAGCTATCAGTCACCCTAAAAAACACTAAAGTTATCCAACCAAACTCCATACATTTAGCTCACCAGAGAAGAAAAATGACATGAGGATTCAACAAAAGCAAACCCACAAACACATCCAGGATACACCTCCACCCCCCTCTGGTAGAAATATTTAGAAGGCATCACCAGTTGGGATTCTTTGAGCTTCTTAGAGGGTATGATGATGATGTAGCTTAGGAATTTTCCATGGCACTCAACCCTCAGACTAGAACTAGTGCTACTACTGTGGTGAGAGGACTGTCAAGTACAATTAAACCTAAGGTAATTAGCAAAATCACTACACTTCCTCAAGGGGTGCAATGGAGAAAGGAAGATAAGGATAGCAGCAACTTTGCTAAGAAAAACTTTTTATTAAAAGATGAAGAGACAATTGAGGACAAAAATGGGATCATAAGGGAGAGCCTTCCCTATCCTTGGAATGAGGTGACCTATCACATTCTCAAATATATTTCTTGTGAAGGGAGGCGCATTATAGTCTATGGATACCAATTTAGACTCCTCCATGAGTTGAGATTTGTAGAGGAGTTACCCATTTACATAAGACTCAATCTACCCTACTTATTATTTAAATCAATAATAGACACGAGCCTAAAGGCACAAGAGGGGAAACATCAGCAATTGGCACATCATGGACTCATTAAGCAAATACTATAGGATGCCTTGAGCCATCTAAGAATTACTATTCTATGGTCCACATTTAGAGACATAGACAAAGAGGCTATAATTGAAATCCAAGCCCTTGAATATGATAGGAACCCAACCTCTAGTGGTGAAGAGGAGGCAAAAAAATATGAAGAGAAACCAGAATAAGAAAAAGAGGCAGAAGAATATGAAGAGGAACCAAAAGAAGAAGAGGAGGCAAAAGTAGATAAAATAGAGGAGGAAGAATGAAAAGAAGGAGAAGAGGAGAAAAGTGAAGAGGAAGAAAAGAAGGAAGTATAAATCCCTGAGTAACATACCCAATAAGGGGAGGAACCTCTGAGATTGTCCCCTGAACCCATTGAGAAGGAGGCAACTACTACGTTGACTACCCTAAGCACACCTATCAATTCAAAAGGGAAAAGATAGAGGCAGACTCCCCTCTATTCCAAAAAAATTGGTATCAAGATCAAACAAGGGAGTCCAAAAACACCCACCAAGACTCCAATCATAATTGAGGAGTCACCAAAAAAGCAACAAGATCTAGTTTCCCTAGAAATAAAAGTTGAAGAGGGCACATCAAAACAAGATACCCCAAAGTGTCCCATCACTTATGTTAGGAAACCTATCACCAGGTCAACATCAACAAAGCAAGACAAATCATCTGTGACCCCATTACAGAGAGGAAGAATCCTTCCAATGGATCCTAAGATAATCCTACAGGAAACTCTGTCAATACTACAAGAAACACATAAAAATATATAGGAAGGACAACAGGGACAGAGGGAATGCCAGGAAGTAGCAACACAAGTGCAGGAGGGGGAAAATTCTTCAAAGACATCTGAGGGGGAGTTCCAATAGATGCAAGAGCCTATCCCATAACTAAATATGAGCTCTTACTACAAATTCATTGAGAGAGGCAGAGTAATACTAAAGAAATTTTCCATCCCTCTCTTCTTTTGGCTTGAGAAAGAGAGAGGAAGGACACATCGATGGATGCAAATTTCCAAGTGAAAGAAGGTTGAAGATGTGGGTCATATGGAAGAAAAAATCCTAGATATGGGTAAGGAGTTCAGTGACATGAGAGATAGGGAACAAATTATGAGATCTCAAATACAGGCATAAAACACATGGCTAAGGAGGCAGTTGCAGCAAAAAGAGAGCCAATTGGCCACCATGGCAAGCCCCTCCATGGAGGCACTTGAGTGTAGGATTCCATCAAGATCATATGCACTATACCTCAAAGTTCAATGGCTGCAATTTTAGATCAAGACACTAGCACAATAGGAGACTATGCCTTTCCAATACTATAGGCAGTTCATTGAACTATGTGACAAGAGTACCCTAGAAGATAAGGCCAAGATATCTAAATTTTACTGACCCAACTTAGCCTTAACAGGTTTGAATGTGTGGGACCCCAATGCAAAGTTGGGGGATTTACAACTAATGGCCCTTGCATCATGGATGATTCATGAGGAGGCTAGGGCTAAGGAGGTGAAGAGAATATTGGAAAAGGAGTTCCTTTACATAATGCAAAACAGATAAATACAATGGTTGTCATTAGCACCCACAACATAATCTCCATTGATGCCCAACTAGCACCAAGATACCTAGCTACACAGGAATAGATCATCACCCACTTTGAAGGCACATCGAGGTTGCTAGGAAATGAAAGCCAACAAGAATGCTAGAGGAGATGGAGCAACCTACCACACAATCTAAGGATCAGAGAATACCATTCCCCTGAGAAGTTGAGGAATGCACCGAAAAGGACCCCGTTGTATAAGAATACCATGTAGAGACTAAAAATCAATTGAACTAGGTTGAAACTTAGTCCACCCTTGTTGTTGGGTCTAATAAAAGGTAGGAAGAGGAGGAAAGAAAGCAGTGGGAAGAAATAAAGAAACATGAAGGGTTATATCCTCAAGAGGAAACTCCATCAACCCAGGCCTAGGATGTCAAAGAGGCCACAAGAGCTATGAAAGATATGGACATAGATTAAGTTGCTCAAAGTATGAGAAACACCTTTAGTAGGGAGGTGATGATGACGCTCATCAATAGGTAAAATTATATGTGTCTTAATGCCATTCTCCAGTTTATTAAAATCAACTTTTCTCACATTTCTTTACATATTTTATTATATTTTTCTTAGTGAGAAGGGTAAAGGTGAGATGTTATGTCATGTAGCCTAATATGTATTAAATGCAGGAACTGGAGTTAGTTTGGGCTAATTTAAGTGCAAGAACTCGAAGTGGACAAGCAAGAGGGATTTTAGTAGATTTGGTCTCCCTCCTTAACTCCTCAATCATTCGAAGATTCCTCCACTAGATCTCATCAACTCAGAGTTACAAGCAGCCAAGTCAACCGAGTTCATTGGCAGCCAAGCCAGTGACAATTGAAGACAAGTCAATCTTGATTTTGGGAGCCAAGCCTCCATAATTTTTAGGAAGTAGTTTTTAGCTTCTATTTTTATAAATAATAAGGCCAAGGACCTCATTAGGATTATATTTTTTGTTGTAGCCAAGAGGAAATTTGGAGCTAAGACATTGTGACTGTTACCACTATAAAAAACTTCCACAAAAGCCTAAAATCTAACATTACTTCCCTGTACAGAGGGGAAAAATGGAAGGAGATCTGTCTTCTCGAAATCCTAAGGATAAAAATTGAGAGGAGAATGGCTATCTTTCATTCATTTTCTATCTTTCTAATTTGTCCTGATGATGGACCCCCTTTGGGGTTTGAAACGTCGACTCAATGAACAAAAGGTTGTGGACAATCTGGATCATACCACTGCAAAAAACTTCCACAGAAGCCTAAAATTTGACATTACTTCCCTGTACGGAGGGGAAACATGGAAGGAGATCTGTCTTCTCGAAATCCTAAGGATAAAAATTGAGAGGAGAACGGCTATCTTTCATTCATTTTCTATCTTTCTAATTTGTCCTGATGATGGACCCCCTTTGGGGTTTGAAACGTGGACTCAATGAACAAAAGACTGTGGACAATCTGGATCATACCACTGCAAAAAACTTCCACAGAAGCCTAAAATCTAACATTACTTCCCTGTATGGAGGGGAAACATGGAAGGAGATCTGTCTTCTCGAAATCCTAAGGATAAAAATTGAGAGGAGAACGACTATCTTTCATTCATTTTCTATCTTTCTAATTTGTCCTAATGATGGACCCCCTTTGGGGTTTGAAACGTCGACTCAATGAACAAAAGACTGTGGACAATCCGGATCATACCACTGCAAAAAACTTCCACAGAAGCCTAAAATCTAACATTACTTCCCTGTACGGAGGGGAAACATGGAAGGAGATCTGTCTTCTCGAAATCCTAAGGATAAAAATTGAGAGGAGAACAGATATCTTTCATTCATTTTCTATCTTTCTAATTTGTCCTGATGATGGACCCCCTTTGGGGTTTGAAATGTCGACTCAATGAACAAAAGGCTGTGGACAATCCGGATCATACCACTGCAAAAAACTTCCACAGAAGCCTAAAATCTAACATTACTTCCCTATACGGAGGGGAAACATGGAAGGAGATCTGTCTTCTCGAAATCCTAAGGATAAAAATTGAGAGGAGAACAGATATCTTTCATTCATTTTCTATCTTTCTAATTTGTCCTGATGATGGACCCCCTTTGGGGTTTGAAATGTCGACTCAATGAACAAAAGGCTGTGGACAATCCGGATCATACCACTGCAAAAAACTTCCACAGAAGCCTAAAATCTAACATTACTTCCCTGTACGGAGGGGAAACATGGAAGGAGATCTGTCTTCTCGAAATCCTAAGGATAAAAATTGAGAGGAGAACGGCTATCTTTCATTCATTTTCTATCTTTCTAATTTGTCCTGATGACGGACCCCCTTTGGGGTTTGAAACGTCGACTCAATGAACAAAAGATTGTGGACAATCTGGATCATACCACTGCAAAAAACTTCCACAGAAGCCTAAAATCTAACATTACTTCCCTATACAGAGGGGAAACATGGAAGGAGATCTGTCTTCTCGAAATCCTAAGGATAAAAATTGAGAGGAGAACGGCTATCTTTCATTCATTTTCTATCTTTCTAATTTGTCCTGATGATGGACCCCCTTTGGGGTTTGAAAGGTCGACTCAATGAACAAAAGACTGTGGACAATCCGGATCATACCACTGCAAAAACTTCCACATAAGCCTAAAATCTAACATTACTTCCCTATAGGGAGGGGAAACATGGAAGGAGATCTGTCTTCTCGAAATCCTAAGGATAAAAATTGAGAGGAGAACGACTATCTTTCATTCATTTTCTATATTTCTAATTTGTCCTGATGATGGACCCCCTTTGGGGTTTGAAACGTCGACTCAATGAACAAACGACTGTGGACAATCCGGATCATAGCACTGCAAAAAACTTCCACAAAAGCCTAAAATCTAACATTACTTCCCTGTACAGAGGGGAAACATGGAAGGAGATATGTCTTCTCAAAATCCTAAGGATAAAAATTGAGAGGAGAACAGCTATCTTTCATTCATTTTCTATCTTTCTAATTTTTCTTGATGATGGACCCCCTTTGGGGTTTGAAACGTCGACTCAATGAACAAAAGACTGTGGACAATCCGGATCATACCACTGCAAAAAACTTCCACAGAAGCCTAAAATCTAACATTACTTCCCTGTACGGAGGGGAAACATGGAAGGAGATCTGTCTTCTCGAAATCCTAAGGATAAAAATTGAGTGGAGAACGACTTTCTTTCATTCATTTTCTATCTTTCTAATTTGTCCTGATGATGGACCCCCTTTGGGGTTTGAAACGTTGACTCAATGAACAAAAGACTGTGGACAATCCGGATCATACCACTGCAAAAAACTTCCACAGAAGCCTAAAATCTAACGATAATGAAAAGGTTTACCTTCATCTAGCACTGAGTTGACTCAAAGGGATGAAACTCTTGGGTTAGGGCCCAACCCTAGCAGAAAAATTTCCTCTTTTTATACATGTATTCTTAGATCAAAATCATAGTTAACTGTTGAAGTTATTCTTGCTTTGTTTAATTTACAAGAATTTGAATGATTGTTTGATTTTGCTTCCATTAGTTGACAAAGTAGATCAGTGGTACAATAGTGAAAGAGAATAATTCAAAAAACCTTGTGGCAATGGCCTCTTCCTCATCTCCCTCATGGGATCATGGTTTGATGGCCCCACTCTCACAGCCCCAAAAAAAAAATTATCCTTTGATCATTGCACAAATTAGGATTCCTTGTTGAATAGATCATTGTTTATAATTTCTTGGAAGCACCTACAGTTGTCATTTTGTCTCTTGAGCTTGTTGTCGTTTAAATAGGCATTTCATTCCATAGATATAGTCATTAACCACCAATAAATCAGTTTTCTCAAATTCAACTCATATTTTCCATATTTATATGAAGTTATGCATAAATTAAGAGAAGAACATGTGTTGTTGCAAGATTTGTTGATCTGCAAGGAGGAACTCATTCCACCAACCTCATTTAAGCCTTCTCCACCTACTGGCAAAGGCTTAGCAACCCCTGTTAAGAAATTTATTGCATAACATAAATAATTACTGAGAGGAATAAATATAAAAATAACCAACAACAACCATAAACATGTAAACACAAATATTTATCTGAGAAAACCCCAAATCCAGGGAAAAACCGAACCTAATAAGATCTCATTAGCATTGGCCAAAACCCTAGCCAATCCAACCAAGTGAGCCTTCACCGCTCACCTCCAGGTATTGCATTACAATGAAGTCCTTCCAGCCTTTTATAAGCTCCATTACATATAATACCACGGGCAGAATACTATGGGTGCACAATACCATGTGCCCCAAAACCATCACTGTTTAACCTGGTCAACTTTGACTCTATCTTGAGTCAAGTTTACCTAACAATTCCCCCCTTAAACTTGACTTGGGGTTCCTTGACTAACTCCAACCAGACCTGCTAAGTGAGACAATCTCACTCACTCTAGCTCTTACCCCCCTCAGATTTTCTACCCATGGTATTGTTAACCTGACATCCCCCCTACAACCTAGGTCTAACCCAGACTTTATCGGCGATCACCGGGGGGTACACATGCCTTACCAGGTCTTACAGTAGTATGCCCCTTTACATGCAATAATTTTGACATCCCCCCTACAACCTAGGTCTAACCCAGACTTTATCGGCGATCACCGGGGGGTACACATGCCTTACCAGGTCTTACAGTAGTATGCCCATTTACATGCAATAATTTTGACTTCATTAATTTTTTTTTTGTTTATTGCTGCTGCGATTCTGATCCATCCTCTCTCAATTTGATTTGCATAAAAACTTCTATCAAACTGCTCCAACTGTGAACCCTACAAGAACCTCGTAGATTCCAGCACTGGTGGCCTCACGTAGCAGAAAACAAACAATTTTCGAAGCCGCATGAACAAGTTTCTTCTGCTAACCTGCATGCATCCCACGCCTACTCCATCTTTCAACACGACATAGAACACACAGGAAATATCCCTTATCGATTCCCTACAAAAAAAGCTCCAAACAAAATCAGCCTTGAATTTTAATATTACCAAAGGCATCTCTCAACTTTCTTTAAATAGTCATATGAATCCTGAACAATTCGTCAGCATGTTCCAAACCCGTAAATATCACAAATGCACTACGATCTCTGGAAATTACGACACTATCTTCTGCACATTCTCCTCGAGGTTCTTCTACGTACGATTGTTCCACCATTATTTTCCAGACCAGATCTGTAAAAAGGCTGCATTGATCTCATCTGGCACTATAAACCCCTAGCATCAAAGAATCCCTTTGAAGCCAATATCTGGCTCTGATACCAATTATTGAGAAATTTACTGCATAACATAAATAATTACTGAGAGGAATAAATACAAAAATAACCAGCAACAACCATAAACACATAAACACAAATATTTATCCGGGAAAACCCCAAATCCCAGGAAAACCCCAACCTAATAAGCTCTCATTAGCATTGGCCAAAACCCTAGCCAGTCCGATCAAGTGAGCCTTCACCGCTCACCTCTAGGTCTTGCATTATAATGAAGTCCTTCTAGCCTTTTATAAGCTCCAGTACATATAATACCATGGGCATAATACTATGGGTGCACAATACCATGTGCCCCAAAACCATCACTGTTTAACCTGGTCAACTTTGACTCTATCCTGAGTCAAGTTTACCTAACAACCCCTAATCTGAATTTATGTTTTATAGCGACCGTGGGCAGCCACCTTGAGTAAATCCAACCATCTTGAAGTGTTGGGTTGAGCCTTGGGCATTGGGAAACTTCCCTACACCTTATTCCACCATCATACATCTTCCCAACATTTCATTTCACTTTCCATACCTTCCTATAGCCTCCATCTAGTTTCCTGTAGAAAACCTGGACATCCTGTAGTAAACCAGGACATCTATAGTAACTACAAGAAACCCTATAGCAACCTATTTTAGCCTGTTTTGAGAAGAAATTCTGATCTAACCATAGGGTAGCCCCTCCACTTGAATTCCATGCCCCTCAATGTCATTTTGGACCAGCTTTTTCCATGCATTTCTCCCTTGCAAAGATCAGATTGTTTAGCTTAGCAATTACATTTCTAAATTGAATATAAAAACTCTTTTTTTGCAATTTTAACATATGATAGCTAGTGCATGCATTCATCAGTCATAGAAGTGTTAAGATAATTTCCATGCCTAATTAACCCAGATGGATAGATGATAGAATGAAAGGTTACATTAGTTCTCTTCTGCAAGTAATCTGTGTCAATTCTTAGCTAGATAATTTCATGTCATTTCATAGCACTTTCCATTCAACACTTTCATTTTCCTAAAATAGGTAAGCATTTACTTTATGCATTAGCGATGGCTTTACATTCACAATTAGTAGCCAAACTCCTAGTCAATAGAATAATAGTTTGAAAAACCCTAGTGGTCTATCACCCCAGTTGAAAAGTGACAAGAGTATATTGTTGCATATATTGTGCATATAACACTGTCACCTCCAAGTTTGTACGAACCCCAGGTTGATAAAGTAAAGTTGGTAGCCCTAGGAGTTGCAGCATCCTTGCTACAATACTGGGGCTTATCAACTATATTACCCTAAGAGGATGTCATCTATCCTATCATGTTCCAATCATCTTCCAACCAATTTTACAATTATAATGTACAACATTTGTCATTGGCTAAATATGGAAACCAAGGGTATGTTGCCTTACTCTATGTTGTAAGAAATGAAAATTGACATCTAAACTTAAAAATATCCAACTAAATTATTGAAATCCAACTATTGATACATCTTTCTCCATCCATATAACAAAGTCGGTCCACTTGTTGTTTTGTAACATGTCCTTTTCGAAGTTTGTTGGATGGTGGCCATATTTGTCCTCCTATCAAAACATGGCACATGGAATAGTTAAACTAATTAATATGCAATCATTTAATTTTTTCTAGTAAATAAAAAAAATATCGTTTCACATATGAAATATACTTACAAAGGTACAAATCAAGGCATGTAGACCCTTTTGACCAGTGTGATGCATGACACTTCATTTTGCAAGCCTAGCCTTGGAGGCATTGTCCTAAAACATATACTGAATTTAACTATGCACAAATAAATTATAAAAATCGTTTAAGAAATTTTATATAACCTTATGACAAAATTCAAATACTTGGGTCATCTCCTCACCGGGCTTCCGCTGTTAATCCAACTTCTCATATGTTTTTACAATTTCTCTCCATACTTTTACTCTTACACCAACTAACCTTCTTTTGAGCCTTTGCTCAGGAGGGAGTTTTTTAACCTTTTTTGTTTGATTGCAGCTAAATTTCTTGAAGTTATTTTTTAAAGACCAACCTACATTAAATTCAGTCTCCATGTCATGAATTACTACTTTATGTAGGTGCAACAATATCTTTGAGAATGGAAAATGGAGATGATATTTGAACTGTTGAATGCATGATTCCTTCAACCTATTCACAAAAACTTTCCCACGATATAATCTATGGATTTCACCTAAAACCACATCATATTCTATCCTTGTATCATAGATACCAATGCAAGATTCATAATATGGCATGGTGGAAGAAGCGGTTTGTGTCCCATGGGTGGATTGGGCATTGGAATTCTATGTTTCTTGTTCCAAATTCTTAGTGGTTATGCTTAATGATTTCCTCCTTGATCTTCTGCTCAATCCAAGAGTGGTTGATGAATCAATTGATTCCCTTTGAGCCAGTTGATGTGCTTGCAATGTTTCAATGGTTTTAGTTGACAATTTTTCTATGTATCTAGTAAGCATTTTCAATCCCACACCATCAACTTTGTTAACTACCTTCATCCCCAATATCAAAGCCAAGGACTCTTTCTCCTAGTCAGACTCATGTCCCTAGATATATAAAATTAATTTTTATTTTTAAATCTTGGAAAAAAAACTAAAAGTTAAGGAAAGAATTTAAACAATTACATATCTATCATTTCACAATGACTTACCTCAATTTGTCCATTGTATGCTCCATTACTTATGCTCGACATTTTGAGGTTGGGCTAGAAAATAATTTTGAGGTAATAAAATAACATGCTAGGAAGGAGATCACATGGGGCGAAGGGAAATAATTCGAGCTAAGGTAAGCAATTTGACCATCACATACAAACAATTAGCCTAAATTTTCAACAAACCTTTATGATAAGCAAACCAATATACACCAATACATGAATAAATATATCACAATATAACCATAAATCCACCCTCTATTCATGGAAGCTGAAAGATCATAAGCAAGCACCCATCATCTGCAGGCCCTAACTATAGAATATAATAGAGTTATTCAGAGAAAGCATCAACATGACTAAATATATAATAAAAAGGACATTTTTAAAAGGTTTGAATTGAGTAAAGGTAGCAAGAAGAGGGAATTGACTACTTTTTAAAGTTCCATCCATAGGTTTAGTTTAATCAACCGATCCCTGTCGAAAATGCCTTACTCTGCAACTCCTATTTCTGGACCAAAAAGGTAGAAAAATAAAAATCATGTGTAAGCTTTGTCTGAATCCTTAAGATCCTTTAAAATCCACTAAAGATCATCAAAATCCGACATTTTTTTTTTGCAGTGTTTGAACTGTCGCCATGAATCCAACAAAAAGAAGGCAATATCAAAATTGTCCATCACAACAAAATGGGTGGAATTCAAAGCTTTGGGATTGATACCCAGGCCGGGGCAGAGGAACCTATTCTTTTCTTTCCAAGTCCGCACCTATTAACAATGAAAAAAATTCTCAGAGGAGAAAGAAAGAGTAAAAAAAATTATTTCAATAGTTGGTGTGTATTTAATTTCAATTTTTTGGCTCACAGGAATTTTAAAATTTTAGCTCGCCCATTGATGAAAACTTTGATTCACCCATCGTTGACTTTAGCATCGACTCAGGTCATAATGTGATCATGTTGGAGCGTAAAATTTGGTACGAAGGGCACCTAGTTTAGTGCCATCAAGTTTTTTTTTTCATCAAAAAATAGACGTAGAACTGTTGTAAGAATATAATGCTATTCTCAAATAAAATTAAACATTAATAGAATACATTCAGTAGAATAACCATAATTTCAACAATCCACTACATTCACTACATTGTAATTTAATTAGCTCTAAATTTTTTGCATAAACTAAGTTATAAATGAGGAATGAAACAAAATTGATATACACATGAGTGGTAAAGTGTGTTACATAGGGAAAAAATGCTAATCACAATTAATATTTATGTTCTAAGGAAAAATTATACTCTATTCAAAATATAGTCTACCAGTAATTCTACCCCTTCACTTATTGTTTTCATTGTTGATAATTGGATTTGATTGGTGTACTAATTTTTTTTTTCATGGTTGTGTATTATAGAATCTAGAGGAGGTCATGGTGATAGGACATGGACGATGTAGAACTACTAAATCACAGAGAGGAAAGTGGGTCAAAGAAGATATGACATTGGAATCTGTAGATACAATACAGGTAAGAAGCTAAATAAATCTCAACCAAAGGAGGAAGGCCTCTATGAATTCATGTGGGATAGGGATGTTGGATACTTTTCTTGTCGAAAATTTGGCTTGATGCATATACCTAGGGTCATAAAATGATTTTTGTTTTTCAACTCCAAATTAACATGAGATCAATATGTCAAATATATGAATAAGGTGAAGTTTTATGTTGGATAGCATATTCATTGAAATGATATAATTGGTGTACTAAATATCATTGGCTATTTTGTGTATTACAGGAGCCAGATGAGGCCATGGAAACAAATTGTCATATTAAATGAGGACATAATGGATGACGTGGGACATTGGGTACTCACATTTTGTCTTAACTTAGGAAAAATTGATATAATGGCATTTTGTGATACGTCCATATTTTTTTTACGATATTATTAAAATTTATAGTGCATTATCCAATCTTGACAAAGATCTTGAGGGACACAAACCCTGCCTTTTACCCTATGAAATCCATGCAATTTAGAGTATTCTTGAACAAAATAAATATATATGTGAAAAATAAAAATAAAAACTATTAATTGTATTAATGTTACATATGAGTAAATACTCTCCAGGTTAAATCATTTAATTTGGCCTTGAAATGAAGGTTGGGCATGCATTGTTGTGATGCAAGCCAAAATTGCCTTGCTTCACTAAAATGCATGCCAAACTTCATTTATTTTCCAATTTTATTGATTCAAATTGTATACTATTTAATTACTAATTTTCTTCTAGTAACTTTCCTCTCTTCACAAATTGTTGACACTTTTGGGGAGATGCTGTGAACTACAATCGCTCCAACACTTTCATTAACATTAGCTTCGACCTTTAGATCACTAAATTAGAAAAAAATAATTGTATTAATGTTACTTATGAGAAAAAATATACTCTCCGAGTTGAATCATTCAATTTTAACTTGAAATGAAGGTTGGGCGTGTATTTTTGTGAAGAATGCCAAAATTTCCTTGCTTCACTAAATGCATGCTCATGCTTCATTTATTGGCCAATATAGTTGATTCAAATTGTAGATTATTTATTTTATTATCTTAGACACTTTTACATTGTTATATGTTTAATAACCAGTAGAGTAGTAACAATGTTAATTTTCTTAGGGATAGAATTCTTTGTTATAGATAATTGCATTTTAAGACATTTTCACATTGCATTCACCCCATATCATCATAAACAATTATCCAGAGAGAACATTAGAATAACAATCTGATGGAACAATCATAATTATGTCGTGATATCTTTGTCATAGATCTATCATGATATCTTTGTCATAGGCATATACTAATATCATTATTTAAATATTATTTTTCAAAAACTAGCCATTTAATATTGTCGTTACTTAATAATATTTGTTTTTAATATATTAATAAATTAATATCATAATTTAAATATTATTGTTCAAATATAGCCGTTACTTGAAATTACATCTCTACATTGCTCTTTATTTAAGCCTTTTCCATGGTCTGCCTCTTCATTTGGTCTTGATGATGAACCACACTTATTGGTTCGAAACGCGTCGGTGAAAATTTTCTCTTATGTGATTTCTACCAAAAGACGTTTCCTAATTCTTTTTGGATCACAAAAGCCTGAATACAAAAACTCTAGATCTATCAAGAACACAAACAGATCAAATATCCTTTTACTCTAAAAAATATTTGCATCTGAAGAGATTCGATCCCCCTAAGCCCTTAATAGATCCAAAGTTAAGATGGATTAGGTTAGTTTAATTATTAATTATAATTATAATTATTTTATTTTATTTTTATTTTACTATAATTTAACTATATCGTTATCATACCCAAGAAATGAGGCCCATTAGGGCATTATTACACCACAACGCTAAGGCCCATTGAGGCGTTGTTACACCACAAGACTAAGGTACAAATTCGCAAACCCGTGAAATGGAATGATCATTATATCACTACTAATTAATTACAGGTCCTGGTGTGCATTTACTTGAGGCACACAAACCCTGCCTTTTACCCTATGAAATCCATTCATTTTGGAGTATTCTTGAACAAAAAAAATATCTTTGAAAAATTAAAAATATTTAATTGTATTAATGTTACTTATGAGTAAAAAAATACTCTCCAAGTTGAATAATTCAATTTGACCTTGAAATGAGGGTTGAGTGTGCATTTTTGTGAAGCAAGCCAAAATTACCTAGCTTCATTAAAATGCATTCCCAGGCTTCATTTATTGGCCAATATGATTGATTCAAATTGTAGATTATTTATTTTATTATTTTACACTCTTTTTCATTGTTATATCTTTATTTTGAGTTTAAAGATTTATAGTTTAGATATCATAAAACATTCTAAGTTTTGCTTCAACTTGCCTTATGTGAAAGTTGTATATAAGTGGGAAACATAGATATGTAGGATATTTGTTAGACATGATGCAATGCTATATCTTAAGGTTAGGTATTGTCCAAGCTTGTCCCATTTAAAATTTCATTACCAAGAGTGCAATTGGTGTGGACTGAGAGTGCATATTTGTTCTGACTTGAACATTGGCAGATATAATGAATTGCTACATTAGTAGAATTAGATAGAGGAGAGAAAATTTATCTCCATGAGACCTTTCAGGTCACACTTATTGGCTGAAAATGCACATGAATGGTGATTAAATTTGATTCTACGATCAAGAGAAATGTTTGAGAATGAGGTGGCCATGTGGGATTTGTATTTTGGATACTTTTCTTGTCAAACTTTTGGCTCGATTTATATTCCTAGGGTCATAAAATTAATTTTTTTCAACTCCAAATTAACATGATATCAATATGTCAAATATATGACTAAAAAGAGGTTTTGTGTTGGATAACATATTCACTGAAATGATATAATTTGTGTACTAAAAATTATTGACTATGTTGTGTATTATAGGAGTCAGATGAGGCCATGGCAACAAATCGAGTCATATCAAATGAGGACATAATGGATGATACGAGACATGAGGTATTCAAATTTTGACTTAACTTATGAAAGATTGATATAATGGAATTTTTTGGTACGTCCATATTTTTTCATGATATTATTAAAATGTATAGTGTATTATCCAATCTTGACATAAATTAATGCATGTTGTTGATTATTTTAGATGGAGATTCGAGAAAAAGTAGAGCATGAGCCTTAAACTATCAAAAGAAAATATGTACGTGGACATGGACCTAAAAATGTTAAATAACATAGAGGATAGTGGGTGGAAGAGCATATGACAATGGATCTTGAAGACACAACAAATGATTACATTTAACAAGAGGTTGGTCGGGACTGTAGTACATGGGATGAATACTTTGAGAAAATTTTTGTTTGTGGATGTTTTGTATGTCATGAAAAGAAACAATTCAAACAAGTGTTTGTATGAAGACATTACATATATGATGAGATTCTAGTGAGTAGTATGCCTCCTACAATCTATTTGAATCCAATAGGAATTGTGGTAAGGAATTTTCCAATTTTATGTAAATAATATGTATTCTTCTTTTAAACATTGTTTTATATTATTTGAATAATTAATAGTTTCGTTAATGATTATTTGCAGGATAAATTTCTGAGTTTAAAGTTTCCTAGATCACTGACTTCCATCCTAGTGGGTGATGTTAATTTATCTGATGATACATCTAACAAATATATGTGAACATATACCAACTCAGAAGATGAGGAATTGATGAAAACAAGTAACGGAACAAGAATCAGTTTAAAGATGCATACTTTTTTTAAAGACAAGGGGAAGGTAGATTTCATACCTTATGAGAATGGAGATGATGGAGATGATGGCTTTCCCTTGATTTTGAGATCAATTTACAAATAGGCATTTGATTGTCGACTATATTGTGTACGTCCTAGTGATCAACAACTACCTAAAATGTATGAGGTGTTTCAATTTTAGGGATACAACTACATGATACAACCCTCCAATATTTATGGAGAAAAAATACGCCTCTTTATTGTCCAAAATGTTCATGTGGGGTATAAACATAGAAAAAATTCACACCAAACCAATAGAATATTAATGCCATATTATGGTCCATCATATCACAATGGTGAATGGAGAAGGCTAGCATAATATAAACATAGCATGTTAGCATATGGTCTAAACTTGAATATGTATACACATCATCTCCAATTGGAAACTGGAAACTAAATTAATATAGGTCACCTTATGTATATAGATGGACATGCATGCATACACAAAAATATTGTAGTATTTATAAATAGTAGTAAGGGAAAGGATTCTACTGTAAAACCAAATTGTCAATTTGTTGAGGTTATAAATGATAAAGATGGAGATATAGAAAGAGAGGTTGATATATTGATCATGGTTGAGGCTATTATGGACCTTACCATTGGGGATGAGTTATTGATTAATTACCCAATCTTAAAACACAATTTTTGCACAAAATAAAAAGTAAGAACAAGGTCTCCCTAAGGATGTTCTTAAGGGAAAAAAACCAAAGAATAATCAACGAATGTGGACTGACATTTTATAAACTATATTTTCAAAATTGTGTTTTATTTTAAATTATTGTATAAAAAAGGTTGTCTATAAAATAATGTTCCATTATATTTACACACACACACACACAGTGTTCATACATTTTATATTTTTATTTGTTAAGACATATTTGATTAGATTTCTTTGAAATTGAAACATTCATGATTTATCCAATTGTTGCCTAACATTAAATACTGATTGTGTTTGTTGATAGCTAGAAGATATTGATGATACAACTACTAACACCCAAGGTCAAACTCGACTATTAATATTTGGACAGGATGAGCCAAACCATCCTTTTAAACCATAATAGGGAAAAAAGAGCAAGATTGAATATAATACTACCAGTTGAGAAATTTGAAGAGATGATGAGATTAACATACATTGATGACATGCCACCTAACCTTAATGATGATGATGATAGTGAAAATGCAATGCATGAAGAAGGATTGAATGGAATTCTTATAGGTTTATTTGGGATGGAGATATTGATGAAGATAATGATCATATGGTTTACAATAATCATGATAGTAGGGGAAATTACCACTAATGTAATATTGATGATAACAACCTGAAAGACTCAATCAAGCAAACAACTGAGACACTCGTGTTCAGATCAGGTGCAAGTAGAAGCTCAAAATTTGCATGCACATTAATATTATTAGAATCAATTCACTATTTGGTTGGTCAGACAAAGGATTCACTACCCTATTGAAGTTATTTGAAATCTATTTATTACTTTGCATCACCAATTGGTCTACACAATTTGTAAATATTCATCAAATTTGTTTATATTTCTTTAAGGGGATTTTAAAACCATAAATTGTATATAAATAGTCCTAGTATATATTGACATATCAAACATGTTCATCACAATTCAAACATTCAATTTATTTAATCTTGGGAAATCTTACAAGGGCACTAAAAACTAACATTTTCCCTGAAGATAATGTGTTTCCATCAACTTGCAGACAAGTGCGCTAGTTGTTGGTTGAGTTGGGGATTGAATATAAGAAAATCCATTCATGTAAAAATGATTGCATGATATACATAGATGAATATCAAGATAAGGTAGAATTATTCGTATGTAAAGAGAATTGATATCGTACAGATGTACAAGGTCATATAGTTCCAAAAAAGGTTTTATGTCACACGCCAACTATACCTAGACTTCAATGATTTTTTCATTGCAAATCACTTGCACAATTGATGGACTAACATGCAAAGAATAGGAGTAAAGATGTATTCATGTGAATTTTTGCTAACTCTAAATTGATGAAACAGGTAGAGGAAAAATGGCCAAGAAAATTCAATGACTAACCCCGTAGTATTAGGTTTGGTCTTGTAATTGATGGAGTGTTCCCATTCTCTTATGAGATCAAATTATAGTGTTTGTCTAGTCGGATTGATAGTATACAATATTTCCCCATGGATGAATGTTAGAAAGGAGAACCTTATGCTAACTCTCATTGTTCCAAGAAAACATCAAGTAAAAAAATGGTCATTTATCTTGCACCTTTTATTGATGAGAAGCAATGTTATGGACAAACATAAGAGTATATGGCACATCATTTCCTCCATCAAATAAGTCCTTCATTTTGTATGGTGTTCTATGTTGAAATCTTTATGATTTCCCAATGCTTGGTGTTTGTTCTGTTAAGATCAAATATTCACATATTTGCACTCATAATTTATTTTCATCCCAAATTTCGTACTCATGTTTATACTATTATTTTTAATGTTATTAACATTACTTATTTAATTGTAGGGCTTCAAAAAATGGGATATTTGCATGTCCAAGATGTGTAGAACAATTTCAAGGGCATTATTCTAAATATCTACATAAATTTATTTATGCAAACAACAAGTTTTTTCTACCACCAAATCAATAAGTTTATAAATAGCTAGAAGAATCAAATTTATGGAAAAGTTGAAAATAGAGGCCCTCCCATAATTATGGATCCAAGTGATTGGCTTAAGAAGTATGAAGATGATAAATCAAAAGCTTGGGAGGATTTTTTTTATCGAGGTGATTCAATTGAAGAACTAGAACAAGTTGTAGTTAATATGCCATAAGGAATGAAAAGGAAATTCATATTTTATGAGCTCCCTTACTGGAAGGATCTATTAATATATCACCTATTAGATCCTGTAAACATATTAAAAAATGTCCCAGATTCTATATTTTGACATATATCAAGAAAAGAGAAGGATACCTTGTCTTCAAGAGGAGATATGTTGGATGGTGTTGTCATTGATGTCAACCGTGGAGTTTGAATTTGAATAAACATGTGTCATTGATGTCAAACTATTAATTAACACTCTTAATATTTGTTTGAATTACATCAACTTGGAATCTCCACTAAATGATGGTTGGAAACCCTGGCTCTAACTTTTGGGTTCCTTGGACTAAGGATGTGCCCCACACTTGTTGAAGGTTTTTGAAGATCATACCAATGTATTTTTCTTAGATATCACCCTTATTAGATTCTCCTCGTTGAGTTGTTTATAATGATATGTGGCACACCACAAGCAGCCTCACGATTTGTAAGTTATGTCGGTTTGAAGATGAAGGACCCATCCCGTGGGCTAAAACCCCAACACCATGATGATGAGGCATGATATTAGACATTAAAATTAAATTAAAGGAAAAATAAAATAATTATTTTTTTCCATGGTTATAGATTAAGAAGGAAACATTATTGAAGTATTAAATTATGTATCAAAGTCAAATTATAAAGGCTTAACTTTATTTAAATTAAATTAAAATTATTAAAACATAAACTAAATTCCTAAGTTGGACCCTCAAAAAGTGTTATATTTCACTATAAAAAGAGGATAGATCCTCATCAAAAGTGTATCAATTTATTCGCATGTTTTCTTCTCTCTGAAAATTTTTGAATCTATGGAAGCAATGCTTAATCCTTTTAGAAGTCAAAATTCTAAAATTGCTCTAGGTATGTCCTGATGGATTATCATTTAAAAGGGATTCTTGCAAGAATTCATGGAATTTATTTTGCATAATATTCACAGTGACCATATTTGGGCATGCTCAAGTGCTGGAAACATGTGATAACGTTCTATTTATGTGTTGAATCTAAGAAATGTTTTGTTTATGGAAGTGTTCTATATATGCATGTTCTAAATCAGTGTTGGGAATTTATTTACATATGTTGTTATACCATAATATAACAATAAAATGTATACAATTGTGCATTGCAAATGAGTAGAGTATGTAGATTACTCTAGACTATGAGCGAATTGACCATGGAAATTTTTAGGGGCTAGTATTCGTAGGTGGGCTAATTTTCCATCATTTTTCCAAAAAAAAGTTTCTCCAATTTCCAATTTTTCTAAAAATATTCGCCCAAATTTTACAATATAAAAATATTTTACATTAAAAATTTCCAACATTATATATATACAATGTATAAAATCATTATAAATTTGAATAATTTTACAAATATATCAATAAACATTTTATAGTTTGCATATTAAGGACTAATGAGATTCGCCAAAGTTTTCAAACTTCAAGATAATTTTCCATCCTTTAAATTTTCCCAGGAATTGATGATGTGTGATTTGTCTGAGCAATAAAATATAATAGCATTCTAGCATAATCCACTCTCCGATCAGAATGGTTAGTGCATTTGAAGGATTAGAATAAATTTTAGTGCTATGATTGGTGTACATGAGGAAACGATTTTAAATTCACTAATTCATGGTGTCCATATGCACTATGAAGATTCTCTAATACAGTCAACTATTAGATTAGATGATTGAGCGAGGGTTTAATTTATAAATTTATACTCTACAGTTCATTCAATAGTTTGATTAGTATATGTCAAGCCAGAGTTGGTTGAACTAATATCAAATTATGTTTTTCCTTGGTTAATGTGCTATTGGAGTTAATATGTCACGTATTGTTCAAGACAATTACATGATTGTGTGACATTAAGTGATGTGCATTATGCTTGAATATATCTAATGTAGGCAGAGTTATTTGTTACAGGAATAGTGATACAATGAATAAAAATATATCATTGTCACTAAATTCAATTTGATGGTTACATTACTGATAATAATTTGATGATGTTTCAATAACCAGGTCATTATTTAGATTTTCTGATTTTGTATAGGATTGGCAGAGTAAAATTATGTTGGTAGGTGATTGGTAAAACAAAGGACTTATGTTTACATCATTGCAGTGATTGTGTTAAATGATGTATCTTTGTTTTGATGACATAGAAAGGCATGATGATGACAGTGTTGAGGATAAAGCATGTTGAGCAAGGCACAAATCTTTGTTTTAGTTAAAGAGTTATATGAATGATAGATTGCCTATTATTTAGAACTGAGCCAGATTTTTCTCTCATGCATCTGTTTAACCCTCATACCCTAATAATTAAGTAATTTGGTCATACTGTTGAATGTTTTGAAAAGTGACTAAGAGATTGATTCTCCACTTCTAGGAGATTTACTTAATGAATATGTTAGGGTTTTGTTAGAGGTTGTCAAAGTAATATCAGTTTTGGTAAAAGCATAATTGACCTTGTTTGTTCTAACATTGATCATCAAAATTTGGAGACCATATTGACTATTTAATAGAATCCTTGATATGAACAACAGATGAAAGTGGTAGTGTTGTGAACAATAGATGAAATTTTTTTGATGTGAAAACTAGGGTTTTGTAGTACATTTGATACAAAAGCAGACTCTAGGTTCTGATGTGTAGATTGTTTAGTGGTTTAATTTTGCATTATGATTGAGTAGAGGTAGGATTGTGTTTGAGGTATGAATATACGATGGTCAGATTGAGAAAAATTGAGAATTTAAGCTATTAGGATTTGATAGTGATATACATATCAGGCATAGAAGCAGAAATTTCATTACAGTTTCTTTACATTGTTTATCAACATAGGTGGATCCAGTCTGAAAATTATGAAACATGGTCCATTAGTTGTTCAAGGTGGTTGGGTGGTGCAATGAAGGAGAGTCGAATATCCTTTAGGTTGGAGCCTGAGAACACTTCAAGGTAGTAGGGTGGTACTAGGGTAGTTTGTAGCCTACACAGGGAACTGGAGCATCTATCCAGTTGCATCTGGTACCTAGGGTGTTGGAGCATCTGTCAAGTTGGACCCTGAGATTTAGGGCATTGGAGCATCCTCCTAGTTGTAGTTGGTAAACAAGGTGTTGTATCATCCTACAAGTTGGATCCTGTAAATCAGGGGGCTGAAGCCTCCTTCAGTTAGAGCTTAAAAAATTATGCAATTATTTTCAAGACAAATATTAAGAAGAATTTGAAGGTTTTTTACCCAAAGGGGGTTTTCCACCTAAAAATATTTATGTCCTTTGTATTTATCATTGTGCATTGTTGAATGGTGTTCTTTACTATTCATGTGATATTAATGAATGTTTATGTTTATCTATTTCTAATGGTAATGAATGCTCTATGAAGAAAAAATAACTAATTGTAAGTGAAATATTGATTCAACCCCCTCTCAATATTTCTAACAAGATATTTCTCTTTCGCATACCAAATTTGATAGAAGACTTTTGTGGCCAAACAGGGAAAATGAAACGTATGTAAAAGCTCCATGGATTTTGAAAAAAAAAGAGTTAAACCAACTAAAAAATCCATTTGTTCAATGAGGATACCTACTAGCTATGGGTCATCATTGGAAAAATATTTTACAGTTGATGGACTCTTATAGGATTTAAAACACACGATTTTCATAATTTCATGAAGGTATTATCATCATTTAACTTTTACCGGTAACATTGATTAAGTACAAAATATATGTTTATATTCTATTGTGTGAGAAAAATTACTAATGACCTTTAAGAAATTTGTTTGATAGCATATCATGCCATTGACAATTAGGGGGGATTCATGTATTACCATTAACTTAAGTAATGCCATAAGTCGATTGACATCATTTGCAAGGTATGTGGTATGAAATGTTCATGTGTGAGAGACATAGATATATTATATTTCGCTTTAATTTTTGACTAAAGGTTCATCCTAATTTGTTATTTTGATATTAGGTGGGTAACCTCTAAGGAGATCCATGAATGTGAAGTGCCAAAATGGAAGAAGGAAATTGTAGAAAATGTATGTGTATTTGAGAAGGATCTCCCTACAATGTTCATGGACCTAAAAATCCATTTAATTATACACCTAGTCAATGACATTGAATTGACGGGTGTTGTATCAACGAGGTGGTGTTTTTCTTTGAAAATTATATGAAAGCTTTAAAAATATATGTCCGAAAAATGGCCCATCTAGAGGGTTGCATGGATGAAGGGTATGTATTAGATGAAGAATTTTTCTTCCTATGTGAATTCCTTGGTAAGGATTTTGAAGATGGGCCGCACTTCTAGTTGGATGAAGAACGAGCATCATATATTATTGATGGAGAAAAAACATAATCTAATGGTGTTGAAGTAGAAGTTAATAAGTAAATTCATGATCATTTTGTTTGTTTTCCTTGCAATCATTAATTTACTATGTAATTTATTTTTACAAATATACATCATGGCATTTGGATTTTGAAATAAACATGTTGGCATGTAATAGGTGTAAATGAAAGTATTATACTCAAGAATTTCATTCTGTACTGCATGGAATTTATGAAAAAATGGATTGATTTATATGATAAAAAGAGAGAATAAGTGTTAGAAGAAAGGAGACAATTTAAGAGAGTGAACCCAAGACTAATTCACTTCCCATTTATTTTCTTGGGGAATGGGGCAAATATTTCACACTATAATGGGTTACTGAATAAATTCAAAATCAAATAGAAGATGTAGGTATAGATTCATACATAAAAGAAAATGAAATCAACATGTGTAGAGGATGTGGAAGAAAGGTACAATTGGAATTTTACAAAATGTTCTTCCCTTACAATTTTGACACTATTAACTATTTTAATATTCATCATAATATATGCTTTCACTGAAATAAATGGCCTTTCACAAATGAGGAAATAACCTAAAATGTGGGCATATAGTCGACATTATTGTGTAGAAAGTGTAGATGTAAAGAGATGATATTTAATTGTGGCATTATGGTTGACGTCAACCAATCCAATCGATCAAGATCAAAACATAAGAATACTATTGAAGGGAATCTACAATATCTTGGGAAAATCCAAGAAATTATTGAGTTGGATTACCACTCTTTTAAATGTTTTATTTTTAATTCTAGATGGTATGAAGCATTTGAGAGGACACGAAGACATGATACACATAGTGGATTTGTTTCTATAGATTCCTCAAGGTTCCTACCAGTGGATAAGGAGCCTTATGTTCTATAGATTCATTGTGACAAGGTATTTCTTTAACTCAAACAAGAATTTGTAGTGAACATATATACATGTTTGTGTGTGTGTGTGTGTGTGTGTGTGTGTGTGTGTGTTTATTAAACAATAAATTTTTTTTATCACAAGTCTAATATATGTATGTTGTTTATGTGGAGGTATTTTCTATGAAGATATTTTGGAACCAAAATGAATATTTGTCATACATTATGATCCAAGATTAAGGCATGTATTTGATGACGCATTAGTGGATACAATTATGACCAACAAAATGAGAGAGAGGAATTAAAGAACAACGAAGAAATTGATATCCATCATGATGTTGAATATGGTTATGTTCAAGAACGAGAAGACAACAATCTAGATTTAGATGATGTTATAGAAGGAAACAATATGGATGGTATAGAAAATGAAGATGAAAATATATAGAGTAACAATATAGATGGTCTGTAATCAAATTTCAATGATGATGAAGATGATGCATGTCAAGATGAAGATGATCATAATATTAAATACTTGAAAGAACATATGAACATTGACAGTGATACGCTGGATGACATTATTGCAGATTGTTACCTCTACTACATACTTCAACATTTGATGGTCAAAGACAGGTATGGCCGTGTTGGTTATGCTCACAGAGGACTCACATTTGCCATTCTTCTCCTGCTCCTTCACTCTGTTCACACTCCCATAACCCCCCTCCCCCCCGCTTTCCCCTATGCTCCTCCAAAACTCAACATAAACCCATATTTCCTTAGCTCCCTGGGCGCCGAGTTTAAACGTCATGTAACTGCGATAACATGAACGCGCGCCTCGACCAACTTTCTCCGTCACATCAATCAAAAGACGTGCAATCAAGTTCCCGTCGTCTGATCGTCTACCGTGCGATCCAACGACGATCGCTCCTCCTGCGCCCGCAAACTAACCACTTGTTAACTCGCGATAAAGTGGTTTTCGTCACATCCCATCTGCCACGTGTCATCCTATAAATGGGATTGTGCACCTTTGTATGATTACCATCGTAGGCCTAAAGTGGTGCGATCAATACCGTTCGCCGCTCAAACCATTTTCCCTGCCCGATAAACTCCGTGCATCTTCCGTGTCCGGCAACCATTGGATCTGCCCATCTAAGATCCAATGGCCTATGATCACCCCGCTCTCATATCTCCTGATACCTTGCAAACCAATCCCCGTCGTCCATCCATGCGATCCAATGGCCAATCTTCCTTCTCCATTCGTCCGCCATGTAGTCCTATGGTCCTTGACCTGTACCATGCTTCCGAAGGACAAAGGTGACCAATGTTAGTACCCAGCACATTTCATCTCCAACAACTGCATTCAAGAAATAGAATGGCCAAGAAGAAAAAGGACATGCCTCAAGCAAATCAGAGCATTTATCAATTATGGAATTTCTTCCATACTACACTCCACCTGCTTGAGAAGGACAACAGAGCACCAGAAAACATCAAATTCATTCATTAAAGCAAGCATAGACTCTATCATATAGTTAAGGTGGTTTGTGGTCCATTATGACCCCTCCACATATAGAACGACAGAGTATATTTGTAATCAAACTCTATATATACCCATAACGCAGATGTAATCAGGGATGATGGTTGTTGCTTTGATGTAAGGTTCAACTTCTAGAGAGTAACTACTTTGATACTTGCAGCGTCTCATCTTCATTTTTAGCTAATAAAAGCTTCTTTTGTTGTTAATTGCTCACTTTTCACTTCTACTCTGTTCTAGGCTATGCCTGTTATGCAGTTTTCATGAACCCTTGATATTTAGCATTAGAGGAGTTGTCATCCTACCTCTGGGTTAAACTCTTGTTTGTATCAGTGAATGTGTTATTCAGGTTTCTATTTACTTAGTGACAGAGAGTTTTCATCCTATCCGTGCATTAGGAAATATATTTGCAGATCTCTTTACTGGTTGCAGCCGATCATCACAAGGTCCTGTGCATCTACTGGTGTGGTCAGTATTCTCCATATTCACCCAATCCATAAAATATGAGTAATTGGTGGTTTAAATCCTTGTAGTCTGGAGGTGTTCATGCATGTTTGGAGTTAAGCATAATAGAAGTGGTTATCTATCTTGAACAAGCATCATTCCTTCCATTCATCCATTTCCAACATCATGTTGAGTTTGTAATGTTCCCGAGCATCTATGAGATACAACCTAGGAGAGTTTCTTGGGGTGATAACATTGATTGGCGCCGTTGCCCGGGAAAGGAAATTGAAGCTCAACTTCCCTAGGAGAACGATACAGTTCCTAATTTTGATGATATACAAAGTCTGGGCACATTTTTGGTTGTAATCATCTACTGGAGAACCAACCTGATGGCGACTCCACGTTCTAGTTCTGGCTCAGTTTATGAGGCATACCCGGAGAAATCCTTAGAAATCACCAGCTGACCTAGTGCCTGACCCTGAGAAGATTGTCAAGTCGAAGAAATCATCACAAAAAGGAGCATCAAGATTAGGTAAGCCTAAGAAATCTTATGTATCTCTGCAAGAGAAGGTTATAGTTGAGAATATACAGTTTGAAGATCTAGAGCCTAGTACTGCTTGTGAATAATCACCTTCAGATATTCATAAAGCTCTTTGTTCATTTAGTTCCCCTTTAGGTCTCAGTCCAAAGAGAGCCTCCCATATAGCCCATCACATTCCCTTGTCTCTGTCATCTCCTTCATTGTTTCCTACCTTTCAATCTACCAGTATCCTTCCACCTACCCCAATCATGGTAGGTTAGCAAGCACCCACAAAGATGGAAAGAATCATAGCTGCTAGGTATGGACCCTTAGTCCTGCCCGTTCCTTTGAATGCCATCCCTGCAGGAGAATACCATAAGTATATGCCAAAGTTCACTGGTACAGATGGGGTAACAGCTAAAGAACACCTTGAATCCTTTTACAGTTGTGCTGATAACCTAGATATCAGTGAAGATGACATATGGATGAGAGTTTTTGTCCAGAGCCTTGATGGAGAGGCTAGAAAATTGTTCAGAGAACTAACCCCTAGATCTATTGTTGATATTGAAGCTTTACATGATGCATTTTTGAAGCACTGGGGAGATAAAAAAGACTTGCTATATTACCATACTGAGTTTGGTAACCTGAAGAGGGAAAATGGGGAGTCATGCCTAATTTCAATAAAAGATTCAATCGTATGTATAGTAAGATACCTGCTAAAGTAAAGCCAACCCCCACCTCGGCCAAACTCACCTATGCCAATGCTTTTGACTCTAATTTATGCCTACTGTTGAGAGAAAGAAGATGTGCCACTTTAACTAATATGTAGGATGCATTTTTACAAGTAGAATCTAATATCAGGGTTGTAGAAAAGCTCAAAAGTCATGCTGAAAGAAGGAGGTAGAGAGGTGAGGCTTCTTCTTCCTCTGCTTCATCTTCAGAGCCTAAATTAGACAAAATGACCAGAATGATAGAGTCACTAGCTGCTAAGATATCTAAGCTAAAGGTTGAGCAGAACTTAGGGAAGACAAGGTAGCAGAACACATTTGCTCCTAGAAACCCAAATCCATTTAGAAGAGCAAATGAACAATTGCAAATCATTCAGAGGGGTAAAGAGCTAAATGAAGAATATAAAGTTAAGGCTCCTTTTCAGAACGTGGTCATGGAGGAGGAACAGTTTGAGGAAGAGGATGAAATTCATTGTATGGAAGATAAAGGCAGTGCTACCCTTTTGACATTGGTTGCATACAAAGAGGCATTGTTGTAGAACCAAACTAGTCAAGAATGGGATAGAGAGGTTGTTTTGTAGACCGGTGAACAGCAAATATATAATCTAAGGTCACAAGAAAACAATGCGAAGGAGAATCCTGCCCAATCAGCTGTTGTCCAAACAGAGCAACAGAATACCAAACAGAAGAGACCAGCAGCTGATCTAGTCATCCTCAAAGCTCCAGCTCAAGAGGTAAGAGGTCTTGAAAAGTCCCCTTCCCTTTTCAGCTTTGAAGTAGAAGTCCAGAAGTTAAAAATATCTGTGCCTATGTTAGAACTTGTAAAGAGTGAAGTGTTTAGAAAGCCTATCCTTGAAGCTCTTGAGCTGAAAGACACACAAACCTCCACTGACTCTGTCACTTTACAAGATGATAAGCTTGCAGTTGTGCTGAGCCTAATGACTGAACCTGCTGATGATAATTCTCCATCCTTTTATGTCTCCTTGACTATTCATGATAAAATCCTCCACAACTGCCTGCTAGACACAGGGGCTAGCCACAATCTGATGCCAAAAGCTGTCATGGAAGAGTTAGGCCTTGATATCACCAAACGATACCATGATCTATTCTCCTTTGATTCAAGAAAGGTGAAATGTCTGGGACTGATCAAAGATTTATCCTTTACCCTAACTCAGCTTCCCATGAAGAGTATGATGATGAACATTGTGATAGCAGATGCCCCTCCTAAGTTTCTCATGTTGTTGTCTAGAGGATGGATTAAGAGACTAGGTGGGACATTATAGAATGATTTATCTTATGCCACTGTCCCATTTTTTGGAGGGGAAAGCACGATATTGTACAGAGAAGCACAACTGGCATACATCATCTGTGATGAAAAGAACCCCTCCAATCATCCTATCTATGCTGTGGACACTAATTTTTGAGCATGTATCCTCCAAACAGAAGAATCTCATAAGGCCGCGATGCAGCTCAGGAAACAAATAGTTCAGGTCGAGAAGAGCAAGGAAGTTAGGTTTGGGAGATGTTCTTTTATGGAGCATGTTCCAAGGAGACTGCAGGAGCAGGGGTGGTGCTGATATCTCCAAAACAAGAAAGCACACAACTATCTTTTAAGCTGGCATTTCAAGTCACCAACAATATAGCAGAGTACGAGGCTCTGATATTGGGCCTTAATGCAGCAAAAGACAGAGGAATTAGAAACATAAGGCTGTTTGGAGATGCTGATCTTATTATTCAGCAAGTAAACAGAACATTTCAAGCAAAGCACCCAAGGCTGAAAGCATACAGAGATGAGGTATGGAGACTCAAAGATTCTTTTGACAACTTTTTGTATCTCATACATCCCTAGAGCCAAAAATTAGTTGGCTGATTCCCTTACTGTGTCTGCTAGCGTGTTTATCCCTCCCCTGCCTCCCAAACTAGTTTATGAAGTCCAAATGAAATATAGACCATCCTTGCCTGACAATGTCCAGCATTGGCAAGTTTTTGAAGATGATGATGAAGTGAATAGGTTCCTGCAAGTCATTGATGAATTTTCTGAAATGCAAATTGACCAAGAGAATGAAGCCTTGGAAGAAAATCCCATATCACAGTTTAGAAATAAAATTGGCAAAGATAGCATTGTCCAACTGCCTAGCAATCATATACCTAAGGGTCTAGTCCCTTTAGAAAAGCTGTTTGACCAGAATGATGTGCCTTATAAGGCTGCTCAAAAAGAAGACCAATCTGCAGTCTGTAAGCATAACATAGGGAATCCAGAGCAGCCAAGATATATAAATCTGGCTACCCATCTGTCTGTTGACCAAAGTTCTGAATACTGCAATTTAATGAAGCAATTCGTTGATGTCTTTGCCTGGGAATATAGTGACCTAAAAACATATGACAAGAAGGTCATCCAACATAAAATCCCTTTAGAGAAAGATACCATACCTTTCAAGCAGAAGATGAGACCAATAAAACCCTTGCTCCTTCCTCTAATCAAAAAATAAATCAAGACGCTGTTGGCTGCCAAAATCATAGTCCCTCTCAGATATTCCAAGTGGGTAGCCAACATGGTAGTGGTGAGGAAGAAAAGTGGAGAAAGCAAACTCTGTGTTGATTTCAGAAACTTAAATAAATGCTCCAAGAAAGATAACTATCCTCTACCCAAGATGGAGCATTTTCTGCAGAAGGTCTCAGGAACCAAAGTGATTTCTTTCCTGGATGAATTTTTAGGGTATAATCAGGTTGTTGTACATCCAGATGACCAAGAGAAGACCGCATTCACCACTCCTTGGGGCACTTTTATGTATTCCAAGATGCCTTTTGGGTTGATGAATGTTGGAGCCACCTTTCAAAGAGCTATGGATATAGCATTCATGGGAGAGAAGGATAAGTTTGTCCTTGTCTATCTTGATGACATAACAGTATACTCCAACAGCCATCAAGATCATTTGCAACATTTGAAGAAAGTGTTTCTGAAGTGCAGAAAGTTTGGGATTTCAGTCAATCCTAAAAATTCAAAGTTTGCTTTAGATGAAGGCAAGATGTTAGGACATGTTGTCTCTGTTGTAGGTGTCCGAATTGACACAGAAAGAGTAAAAGCAATACAGACCCTATCTGTCCCGAGATCAAAGAAGGATATCCAATCCTTTCTGGGTAAAATAAACTTTGTGAGGAGGTTTATCCCAAATTTTGCAGAACTGGTGAAGCATATTACCTCCATGTTGAGAAAAGGGTTAGAGATCAATTGGACTGATTTAGTAAGAAGATCTTTTGAGTCCATCAAGAAAGCCATTATGGAAGCTCTCACTCTAAGCAGTCCAGCTTACAGCAAGGAGTTCCATATATTTTCATTTTCCTCTGAAGACACCCTTGCAACAGTTTTATTGCAAGCAGATGAAGAAGGTACAGAGCATCCAGTGGCATTTTTTAGCAAAACATTAAGGGATGCTGAGCTAAGGTATGATATCATTGAGAAACAAAAATATGCTCTTATCAAGTCTTTGAAAGCCTTCAGAGTTTATATTCTCCATTCCAAGGTAATTGCATATGTACCTTCTGCTTCAATAAAGGATGTCCTAACACAGCCTGATGCTGATGGAAGAAGGGCTAAATGGATTGAAAAGTTAATCGAATTTAATATAGAATTGAAGACCGCCAAGCTTGTCAGAGGTCAAGGCCTTACCAGACTATTAGCTGAAGAAAATTACAGAACCTTGAACATAAATCTCATGAGCACAGATGCAGAAAATGGTCAAACAGAAGAAGAGGCAACTGAACCAGGGGAAAAGTTGTCAATAACAAAAAATCTAGCTTCTTGTGATTGTTACTCTATAATAGTTAACTTCTTGCTGAAGCTAGAAGTTCCTCCAGGCTTAAGCGCAAGCCAAGCCAGAACTGTTAAGCTCAGGGCAGATAAATATTGCATTTATGAAAATTTTCTCTACTAGAGGGACCCCTCTGGAATTCTTTTAAGATGTCTGGACAAAGAACAATCAATAGAGGTTATGTAGCAGTTTCATTCCAGCATGTGTGGAGGACACCATTATTGGAAAACTACAACCCACAAGATCCTCAGAGCGGGGTACTATTGGCCCACCTTATTTTCTGATGTATTTGCATTTGTTAAGTCTTGTGACAGGTGCCAAATATTTGAAGGGAAACATTGATTGAGGTCCCTGCCCCTAAGACCAATACATGCAAATGTCCCTTTTCAACAGTGAGGCTTGGATTTCATTGGAGAGATCAATCCGCATTCCAATGGCCAACACAGATGGATCCTAGTAGCCACTGATTACTTTACTAAGTAGATTGAAGCAATTCCTACCAGGAAGGCTAATCATAATGTGTTCATGAAGTTTTTTATTGAGAATATCTTCACCAAATTTGGTTGTCCACATAAATTAGTCACAGACAATGCAACAGCCTTTAGAGCAAAAGAATTGGTGGACATGTGCAATTCAATTGGTATTAAACTGGTCCATTCCAACTCATACTACCCTCAAGGCAATGGTCTAGCAAAATCCTCTAACAAAAGCCTAATAAGGATAATCAAAAAGATGTTGGAGGATAACAAAAAGAATTGGGATTCTAAGCTCAAGTATGCACTATGAGCTGACAAAGTGACCATTAAGAAATCCACAGGGAATTCTCCATTCAAGCTGGTATATGGCACAGAGGTAGTATTTCCAGTTCAGCTTACCCTCTCATTGGCGAAGTTCTTACAAGAAGATCAGAATGAGGAAGAGGATATGGCAAAAAGAATCACTGATTTAGCAAAGGTACATCAAATCAGAGAACAGCTGGTTGAAAAGTCTGCAGCACATCAGAAGAAGATCAAGGAAGTCTTTGACAAAGGAACAAAAACAGATAATTTTCAAGTTGGAAATTTGGTTCTGAAGTGGGATGCACGAAAAGAAAAAAAAAGGCAACCATGGGAAGTTTGATGCTTTCTAGACAGGGCCTTTTATCATTTCTCAAATCGAAGGGAACAATACCTTCCTACTGAAAAGTATGGAAGGAGAAGTAGTTTTGATGGCCCAGTTAATGGGCATTTTCTGAAAATTTATGTGATTTAAGGTATTTTGGCCTTAAAGTTGTAATTATTTTATTTTATCAGTTTTAGTGTAGGTTCAGTTAGACTCCATGCCCAATGGAACACTAGGAATTTTGCTGATTTATTTTCATTGGAAAGACATTGATCTGCAGGTTCTTGAGACCTCACAGGGAGGATCTCATCCCCAGAAGGAGCCAATGTTAGCTCTGCTACATACTTCAACATTTGATGGTCAAAGACAGGTCTGTCTGTGTTGGTTATGCTCACAGAGGACTCACATTCATCATTCTTCTCCTGCTCCTTCACTCCGTTCACACTCCCATAACACCCCCCCCGCGCTTTCCCTTGTTCTCCTCCAAAACTCAGCATAAACCCATATTTCCTTAGCTCCCCGGCCGTCGAATTTAAACGTCATGTAACCGCGATAACCATGACCGCGCGCCTCCACCAACTTTCTCCATCACATCAGTCAAAAGTCATGCAATCAAGTTCCCGTTGTTCAATCGTCTACCATGTGATCCAACAACGATCTCTCCTCCCGCACCCGCAAACTAACCACTCGTTAACTCGCGATAACATGGTTTCCGTCATGTCCCATTTGCCACGCGTCATCATCTGAATGGGATCGCGTACCTTTGTATGATTACCGCCATAGGCCCTAAAGCGGTGTGATCAATACCACCCACCGCTCAAACCATTTTCCCCGCCCAATAAAATCCGTGCATCTTCCGCATCCGGCGGCCGTTGGGTTTGCCCGTCCGAGATCCATTGACCTGTGATCACCCCGCTCTCATATCTCCCGATACCTTCTACAAACCAATCCCCACCGTCCATCCATGTGATCCAACGACCGATCTTCCTTCTCCATTCGTCCGCCATGTAGTCTTATGGTCCTTGACCTGTACCATGCTTCCAAAGGACAAAGGTGGCCAGTGTTAGTACTCGGCCCATTTCATCTCCAACAACTACATTAAAGAAATAGAATGACCGAGAAGAAAAAGGACATGCCTCGAGCAGATCAGAGCATTTATCAGTTATGGAATTTTTTCCATACTACACTCCACCTGCTCAAGAAGGATAACGGAGCACCAAAAAACATCAAATTCATTCATTAAAGCAAGCAGATTGCACCAAGGACTCTATTAGATAGTTAAGGTGGTTGGTGGTCCATTATGACCCCTCCACGCATAGAACAACAGAGTATCTTTGTAATCAAGCTCTATATATACCCATAACATAGATGTAATCAGGGATGATGGTTGTTTCTTTGATGTAAGGTTCAACTTCTGGAGATTGTAACTACTTCGATACTTGCAGCATCTCATCTTCATTTTCAGCTAATACAAGCTTCGTTTGCTGTTAATTTCTCACTTTTCACTTCTACTCTGCTCTAGGTTGTGCTTGTTATGCATTTTTCATGAACCCTTGATATTTAGCATTAGAGGAGCTGTCATCCTACCTCTGGGTTAAAGTCTTGTTTGTATCAATGAATGTTTTATTTAGCTTTATGTTTACTTAGTGACAGAGAGTTTTCATCCTCTCTGTGAATTAGGAAATAAATTTTCAAACCTCTTTACTGGTTGCAGTTGGCCATCATAGGGTCTTGTGCATCTGCTGGTGTGGTCAGTATTCTCCATATTCACCCAATCCCTAAGCTATGAGTAATTGGTGGTTTAAAGCCTTGTAGTCTGGGGGTGTTCACGCATGTCTGGAGTTAAGCATAGTAGAAGTGGTTATCTGGGTTGAACAAGCATCATTCCTTCTATTCATCCATTTCCAACATCATGTTGAGTTTGTAATGTTCCCGAGCATCTCTGAGATACAACCTAGGAGATTTTCTTGGGGTGATAACACAGAAAATATTTTTAATGATTATAATTCTAAATTTTCAAAATTATTTGTAATCCGTGTTTTAAAAATTATGATTTTTATGGCCCAAAATTTGAAATTGTAGAAATTAATGTGTAGATTCTAAAATGTTCATGAAATTTTCAAAATCAAAAGACCAAAAGCTACTCTACTTCAGATCTGCAAAATTAAATTCACGGTCAAGAACACAAATCATTAACATGCATAGAGGTTCAACACACATACACAAATATTTATTTAGGGGAAAGAAACTACTCAAAAGCCGTTACTATATGTATTGCACTAATCAAAAAATCTGGATGAACACAATATGCTCTTCTCAAGCTTGAGCTCAACCTGCACCTGTATCTTCTATCCTCTACCTAACTAACTAGCCTTCACCGATACTTAGCCAAAATTTTCAACCTCCAAGATCCTATTTCCGTGTAATGTTCCTCAAGGAATTAGCCCCCTATTCTTTAGGAAATTCCTCAATCTAGATTGTGCAATTCCTATAGGTCCTTCTCTGACTACATGCATGACTTGTACAACTTGGAAAGGTTTACAATTGATAGTACACTTCCCTTAAACTCCAATCTCAACTAGGTAGCTCAAATTATATGCATGAAACAATTATTTTGGGCTTATTGATAATTTAATTGGATAATCACTCAGTGAAAAAGGTTACACACCCTTAATTAGACCTTCACTAGTTCTACTGACAATGAGAACTAGTTACACTGGCAACAACTGAAATTAACTGAAATATATTGCTACAAATTAGTAATCAATCATGTAGAACTGAAATCAAGTGTATCCAACTTGAATTTACTGAGTTAACTGAGTGACAAGAACCACGTCACCATAGTTAACTACCTTCAACTATTTTGCTGAAATTGAAATTGAAATTTCTCCTAATTTATATAAGCGAAAATTAAATTCGAAATTTCTTGATACATTTTTAGCACTCCCTCTCAGTAAGAAAGGAATTATCAGATACCCCAATCCTGCTTCTATGGAACTTGAATTTTCCTCTCGAGAAGGCCTTTGTCAAAATATTTTCATCTTGTTATCTGTCAAAATGTATTGCAACAACATAATCCACCTCCACAGACAATCTCATAGATGGTGATACCAGATGTCAGTATGCTTCCATAAATCATGAAATACTGGATTCTCAAAGAGTTTGATACAACTCTGATTCTCATAGTAAATCACTGTAAGATCCATATTCTGACCAAATAACCCAACAAGGATCTTCTTCATCCAAATAGCCTCACATGTTGCTTACTTGCAACCATGTACTCTACTTCTACTGAGTTGAGTGTCATAGATCTCTACTTCCTGTTGTACCAAGAAATTGTTGTTGACCCAACACAGGAAATTCCTCCTAAAGTGCTCTTCTGGTCTGATGGACTCCCTACCAAATCTGCATTTATAAATCCTTGCAACTTCACTCCTCTTTCTGTCTGTACCAAAGAACAAACTGAGTAGTGCCTCTAAGGTATCTCAACACATGCTTTACTGCCTTCCAATATAATTTGGTTAGCTTAACCGTGGCTTGACTAAGCTGGTTAACCGCATAACAAATGTTTGGCCATGTGTTCACCAAATACATAAGTTAACCCATGAGTTCCCTATAAATGGTAGCCTCCACTTCCTCACCTGAAGTAGCATCATCTTTCCTCTAGTTACCTGCTAGAGGAGTATCCTTGGGTTTACTACTCTCCATGCAGAAATTCTTTAGTATATCATTGGCATACTTTCCTTGAGAGACAAACATTTCCCCATATCCTTTCCATACATCCAAACTGAGAAAATAATGCATGATTCCCATGTTCTTCATCTCGAACTCCCTAACAAGGCCCTCCTTGCAAGATCTTATCAGCTACTCATCACCAGTAAGGATCAAGTCATCGATATATAAAACAATAATCAATAATTTACCTTCTACCACTATGTGATAAACATTTTCATCTTCTTCACTTTTGTTGAAGCCCAAACCAGTGAGATGCTTGTTAATCTTGGTATACCAGGCACAGGGTGCTTGATTGAGTCCATACATTGATCACTTGAGTATCCATACATGTGACTATCTGTCAAAGGTCTCAAACACCTCTAACTGCTCAATATACACCTTCTCCTCAATAACTCCATTGAGGATTGTTGTCTTCATATCCATTAAGTGGATCTTCCACCCCATCTGCATTGACAATGCTAGAATTGACCTGATGGATAAGTACCTTCATATTGAATAAAAGGTCTCCTCATAGTCAATTCCCTCCACATGAGAGAACCCCTTGGCCACAAATTTGGCCCTGTGTTTCTCTATGCTCATGTATGCTACATGATTTACCTTATAAATCCATCTCGAACCAACCACTGATTTTTTTGTTGTTCTTAGGACCACTTCCCAAACATTGTTTCTGATAATGGAATCATAATCCCTCTACCACATCATCAACCCATACTAGATTCTCTATGGATTCCTCGAACGAGGATGGCTTTGTATCTATAAGTTTGCTCATCAAAGCCATGTAGCCATTGTATCGATCTATTAACCTCATATGCCTGTGTTGTGATGTGGGTGCTCCCACATTCTCTCTAGAATCCTGCAATAATATGTCATCTTCCCTGGTCCTCTTCCTTCCTTATCTGAATGTCTCTTCTTCAATGGACGTCTCCACCCTCTACTCCTTTTCTTGTGGATGCTCCACAACTTTCTGAAGTTCTTCCTTTGGATCCAAAAGCTCCTAATCAAGATGCAACTGAAGCTCCTGATTAGGTTGCAGCTGAAGCTCCCTCTCAAGAGAACACCTCATTTCCTTCTCCTCATCAAAGTTCACATCTCGTCTGATCACTGTCATCCTAAGGGATGGAAAGTACACCTAATATTTATGAGGTGTATCAGTACACCCCACAAATATGCCCAACTCCATTGTAGGCTCTAGATTTTTCCTCGCTTCCTTGGAAACGTGACAATAAACTAATGATCCAAAGATCCTAAAGTGTGACACATTTGGTTTCTTCCCTAAAAAATATTCCTCTCATGTACTCATGCCAAGAATACTGTGAGGACACCTATTCTGCAAATAGACCATTGTGTTGCATGCTTCAACTCACAAGTGTAGAGGTAGGCTTTGGTCATGCAAAATTGCTCATGTTTCTCCCATAATACTTATGTTCTTCCTCTCAAGCACCCCATTTTGTTATGGGTTATGGGGTGTTTTCAACTCCCGTCGAAGGCCTTCCTTTGCACATAAATTTTTAAACTCATTCAACACGTACTCACCACTGTTATTTCTCGTGATAGCCTTCAATTTCATACAAGCCTCTTTCTCAACAAGTGATTTAAACTCAACAAATTTAGAGAATGTCTGGTCTTTCTTTTGCATGAAGCAAATCCAACACTTCCATGAGAAATCATCTACAAATATAACATAATACATGTGTTTGCCAATGGAGGCTATCAAGAAAGGTCCACATACATCAGACTGGATCCTTTCAAGGATTGCATGCACCCTACTATCTCAACCAATAAAGGTGGCTTGTGTACTTTCCCAATGGACACCCTTTGCATGTATCTTGTTGCTTTAGTGCTCCATTGGGGAGGCCTGTAGAAATATGTTGCATGATATTCAAAGTGCCATGATGCAAATGGTCAAATCTTGTATTCCATAATTCACCAGCATCTCAGCTCTGCACCTTCTTTTCTTTTGTACTCAATGCTGCACAGTCTTCCACATCTGATTTGTAGAAGTTCTTCACACGAACCCCGATCTACTTCACTTGTCCTCTGGAAATGTGTCTCAAGAAAGCCTTCCTTTTGTTGAATATCACATAGCCACGATCTTCCAACACCACGATGAAAACTATATTCTTCTTCATACTCAGTACATACATCATATCCTTAAGCCCGAGAGGGGAGGTAGACACCCTCTAAAAAGTAATTGTACCAATATTGGTCACACTGTACCTTCCATCATCTCCCATCTCGATGTGTATCTAGAGATCCTTCTCCTCCAAGTCACTAAAATATTATTTGTTTCCCATCATATGGAATGAGGCACCGCTGTCGAGATACCACACACTACCCATCACTGTGCTTGACATGCATCCAATGAGGGTAAAATGAAGTTCAAACTGTCAAGCCAAGGCTTCACCCACTTCTCCTCCTACTATCTTCTTGCTTGCCTCCTTGTGTGGACATTTCATGGCATAATGTCCCAGTTCATGACAATGAAAACACTTGATTTTGGACATGTCTTTCTTCTTTCCCCCTTGAAAATATTCCTCTTTGTATTGGGATTTATTCCCTTTCCCTTTCTTTGCCTTTCCATCGAAGATACATTTCTCTTCATCCTCTCCCTTGGATGAAGTCTCGTCTTTATTGCTCCGCCTTATTTCTTCCTGCACTAGATTAGACCATAATCGCTCCTAGATTGATAGTTTCTCTCTACGATTTACTAAATCTTGATAACTATGCCAGCTCTTAGGAAGGCCCAAGAAGGCTAGAGCAAAAAGATATTCTTTAGGGACAGTAATATTGACCCCACCAAGTTCACAACGGCACTGTGTAAACCTACTCAGGTACTGTGAAATTGTTTGATTCTTTTGCATCTTAATACTTCAAATCTTGTCCTTGAGTGCAAACTTCCTGTGTTCACTATTTTTCTTGAACAACTTGGTCAATTCTTTCCACATCACGAATGAAATATCTTTCCCATGGATATTCGAGACAATATGATCCTCCTTTCTTTAGCCACATCCTTCTCGCATTGATAAATATCTTGGGCATCAGATGTTGGGGGTTTTTCTACATCTGTCTTGATGAATTCTAGTAACCCATTATCATCCAATACTGCCTCCATGCGGATCTTCCATGCCACAAAATTTGTGGTTCCTTCCAAAGCATACTTGAGCCTGAGTCCATTGAAATCCATATTCTTAGTCCTGGAGAAAACTTATAACACGAATGCTCAAATTTGAACCTCCTATAATAAAAAATTAAAAATCTCTTATCTACTGTGAATCTTGCTCTGATACCATGTAGAAATTAATGTGTAGATTCTAAACTGCTCATAAAATTTTCTAAATCACAATACTACAAGCTACTCTACTGACTTGTGGAAGTAAATTCATGATTGAGAACACAAATCATTAACATGCATCATGCTTCAACACACATGAACATATATTTATCTAGGGGAAAAAACTGCTCAACCCCCCTTAATACCCGTATTTCATTAATAAAAAATCTAGATGAACACAATATGCTCTGCTCGAGCTTGAGCTTAACCTGCACTTATATCTTCTATCCTTTGCTTGACTAACTGACCTTGGCCAATACTTAGTCAAAATTTTGAGCCTCCAAGCTCTTATTTCCTTGCATTGATCCTTAAGGAATTAGCCCCCTATTATTTAGGAAATTCCTCATTCTGGATTGCGCAATTCTTATAGGTCCTTCTCTGGCTGCATGCACAACTTGTACAACTTGGAAAAGTTTACAAATGATAGTACATTTCCTTTGAACTCCAATCTCAACTGGGTAGCTCGAATTCTCTGCATGCAATAACTATTTTGGGTTTATTGAACAGTTATTTGGATGATGACTCAGTGAAAAAAGTCACACAACCTTAACTAGACGTCCACTACTTCTATTGATAGTGAGAACTAGTTACACTAACATTAACTCAAATTAACTGAAATAAACTACTACAAATTAGCAATCAATCATGTAGAACTGAAATCAAGTGTCTCCAACTCGAATTTACTGAGTTAACTGAGCAAGAAGAGATATGCCACCTTAGTTAAATACATCCAAGTATTATGCTAAAATTGAAATTGAAATTTCTCCTAATTTAATCAAGGGAAAATTAAATTAGGAATTTATTGTTACATTTTCAACATGCTTCAGTATTATTTGTGTCGATACAAATTACCTATTGCAAAATAAATAACGTGTTCAATCTTTGGTACGAATTGTTGGCAGAAAAAATTAGGATTACTTGGAAAAGAGTTAGCATGGTTAATGGTCATTTATTGGTTGATAATGGTTTAGAGGTGTTGTCAGCTTACTGGTTAGGCTCAGAATTAACTAGGATGAAGATCCTATTGAATAACAATGCATTAAATATGAAATTGTTAAAAATTATAATTAGATATATCATATATGTAAAACAATGTAAATCCAAACCATTAGGCTACTTTTCTGCAAAGTTTGTTCATAATTTATATTATAAAGCAAATTGAAATATTTCACTAAGCTTAAGAAAAAAAATTATATGGGAAAAATTAGAAAAATTTAATTGTATTAATGTTCTTTATGAGTAAAAAAATACTCTCTAAGTCAAATGATTCAATTTGACCTTGTAGTGAAGGTTGGGAATATAATTCTTTCAACTATGCCAAAATTCCCTTGCTTTACTAAAATACACGCTCATGCTTCATTTCTTCGCCAATATGGTGATTCAAATTGTATATTGTTTATTTACTAACTAAGTAAGGGCATTACGTCTCTTGTTTGATACTTTGGAATGTTGGAGCTAGAGTTGATAATTTCTTAAGATTTAAAGCCTCATTTTTGTACTATTTTTTCAATCTTAAAAGTGTCTGGTGAGATAAGGATATTTGGATTATATTACTGGTGATGTTGATATATACAATCTATGCATCTATTTTGTTTTGATGTTGCTAAATTTGTATCTCATTTAAGCTTTATGCAATTTTCTTATTAATGGAAAAAAAACGTGTTGGAGAAGAATGGAGAGACCTTTCCAGGCATCCCACATCTCTGCCTGATTAATTGAGGCAGGTCTAATCCCCTAGGCATAAGGCAATAGTCTTTTACCATTTTGGTTAAAAATTACACCTCAAACTCTAGCAACCCCCATATTTCCTTTTAAGGCACCCTATGGTAAATTTTTCAATATGATGCACTAAGAATATTGCAAAATTGTTATACTATTGAAAGAAGACATATTTTGTTTTTCAAATAGAAATTTAGTACATTATGTAGCACCAATTTCTTTCTTCAATAAGTTATCGACTTATCAAAGTCCATTATATTGTCGAAAAATAAAAGGGTAACTAGATCTTAGTGAGATAATAGCCAGAGAAAAACTCCATGAAGGAGTCATAAAAGTAAGTCCTCAAAAAAGACTGGCAGTTTATTCAAAAATGCACGTTAATGGAAAATATAATGATATTTACTGCACATTAAAACCATTCATAATACATAATATAATTATATATATATATATATATTATATTTTATATATTTATATATATATATAGATGTTGGCATTATGACTCTGGCACAGGTGTTGTACTTGATGGCAACTCACTCAAGTGGCAGATATCTTTTTAGGCTCTCAAAATAATAAAACATGAGTACCCGCAGGTGATCCTAAGAGAAGCTGTGGACCCACAGGTTCTCCGACCAAGAAGTGCGGACATACCCACAGTTACTCCGTTCAGAAGGTGCGGACCCCAGTTCACTCACTCCAATGGAGAGAAACGTGCACACGTGGGATTCCTTATGTTTGGTCCATGGTATTTAGTCCGACGTTTTGTGATCCTATGGTCTTGGTCCGTGGTTTTGGTATCTAAAATATTAAACCCAGGTTTTGGATCCCTTGTTTTGGTTTTCTATGGTTTTGATCCATGGTTTGAGTAAGAGCTTGCCTATAAAAAGGAATGGAGATCATTTGGCTATGGAGAAGTGATTTTTGAATATCTTAAGATCTGAAATTTTGGGTAATCGGTTTAAAAAGCTAAATCTATATGAAGGTGAAATCTGAAAAGTGTAAGGCAGATCTATTGATAGGTTGTGATCTCTTGGGCGCATGTTCAGATCTGTGGATCTGACAGTCTGTGGCACATTGGAGGACTGAAAATTTGGCTCTATACAAAGGTCCACAGGCGATCCAAAGCTCAGGTGCAGAGGTATGCAGCGCAGCAGAAGGTGCAAGTGCGGAGGAACGTAGCGTAGAAAAAGGTGCAGGTGCGGAGGAACGCAGCACAGCAGAAGGTGCAGGTGCGGAGGAACACAGCGCAGCAGAAGGTACAGGTGCAGAGGTGCACAGTTGAATCAGCGGAACAGGTGCGCAGTCTCTTCACGGCAGAAGTGCGGATATCCGCAGGTTTCCTTTGGTGAAGTTGCGAACCTTTTTCTTGAAATATATTTTAGCTGTATTTTACTTGTTTCTACAGAGATCTGGGTTTAAATTGGTGGTTGGTTACTGGTGATATTTTCTAGTTACTGCATTCTGAGAAGTTAATTGTTTAAAGGAGATTGGGTGATGCACATGTACTTGATGTTTTGGATCCAGTTTGAAAATTTATGAAACGTGGTCCCTGGAAGAAAGAGAAGGTAGTAGCCTTCTGTAAGTCAGTACCTACGTACTAGTATCTTAGCTAGTACAAGAGTTAAGGGGGTTGTAGCTCCCTTCCAGGAGAAGCTGGAAAATGAGAGAGGGTTGTAGCTCTCTGTAGGTTGCAGCCTGCATACTGGCAAAGGACTGCACTAGTACAAAATCATTGCAAAAGAAGTTTCTAATTGAAAGAAGATAGAGACATATTGTAGCAGGTGGTTTTCACCCACATTGGGTTTCCACCTTATATCTGGTGTTCTTTGGTGTGATTATCTCTTTTTCCTGTTCTTGCTCATTATTATATGGTACTGACATACAAACTAAGGATCAATATCTGAAGAATAAATTAAAGTATAAATCTGGAAGATATATTGAAAAGAATTTGATAATATTGATTCACCCCCCCTCTCAGTATTATTTCCAACAATTGGTATCAGAGCA
>APFE031678511.1:0-14222 GCA_000404065.3 Pinus taeda | reverse complement strand
GTAAACTGCGAGTCAGCTACCAACTCAACTTTTGATTACCCCTTTTCTAGATCTTTTCTAGATCAACATCCACGCATATTTTGTTGCATGTAAACTCAGAGCCAACTACCAACTCTACTTTTGATTTCCCTTAACAAGTAGCGCTCCAGTAAGATAGTCACAGTTTGGTGAGCTTAACCCAAATTAGGATCTGAGAAATTTAACCCAAATTAGGATCGTAATTAGCAGCAGTTTTTTTCAGCAAAGAAATTGCTAGCAGTGGAGCGCATTCCAATGTAAATGTACAAAATTAAAAAATTATTCACCAAAAAGTATTAATATATATATATATATTTTTTAATTTATTAGATGGTAAGGTGTTTTTTTTTTTATAACAACTCCCCAAATTTCCACTCTGCACTGGTCTACAACGTTGGATTGAATGTTAGAAGATTAAAATGTCTTTGGCAGTTGTATCCCACAACATAATTGTCAACCAACTTCATTGCCATTACCCTGTTGCCAGTAGTTATGCAACCGTTCACGAACGGTTGGATTTTGGTCCGAGTCTCTAAAATGTGGTGGTTACTACTCTCTGCAACTGTATTCAAAGTCTAAGCAGAGCTATTTTCGAAAACTGCGATGGGTGATTATAAGCTGTGCGTTTAGTGAATCTCACTTCTTCAACAATGTTGCCTAATTTTGAATTTATAAGAGTGGTCTTATCAGCATTTAAACAGGGCTATGGGAAGACCATAGTTAATGAAGCAATTAGACGTTTTATCATAAAGTAAAGAGTACAAGGAGGCATATAAAGACTTTCACAATGATTTTGAGCATCGTTCATTCGATATTTATGTGGAAATGTAGAAGATACATTTTGAAGCTATGAAAGAGTTTTTAACACGGAAGCTGGAGAGGCTGATTCCGAAGTATATTCTTGCAAAATTAAAGGATGCATTTAGTTTTGTAGAATCGGGTGAAAGGGGTAAGAAGGGAATCATATGTATTTATGACCCTATTTCGATGTCACTAATTTGAAATCTTCCTGTGCTGATATGACAATTGAAATCTTTCACGTAGCTTACAACTTGGTGACATTGCGAGGCTTTTAAATTTGCTACTTTTATATCTGAATTGGCTGAGACTAAATCCCTTGCTTCATAATACAGTCCAACACATCCATACTAAGGCTTTCTAGAATGATTTTTGCTCTGCATTTCCACAAGCTCCATTGTCTCCAAGCAAGAAGGTATATCATTTGTATCTGGTACAATCATTCTTATGCCCGTTAGCAGCCAGGGCACCGGATTAACACCATTCACAAGTGTAAACCTACAAAGATTCTGCAATACGTATCAATTTCTTCCAAAGACAAATAATATTCTTCTTTTCTTATTCAACTTTGGTATCTTCCTCACTGTGGTTGAAGGTAACATGTCACTTGGTCATAGAAGAAACCCAGTGGTTTCTAGGTCTTTTTTTGATATCATAACATTTATTTTATTTTATATTATCTGAATTCTACTTTTTAACATATTTATTGGAAGTTAATAATTATATAATTAATTATTATTATATATATATATATATATATCTTATTATATATATATATATATATATAATTTAATTATTACTAAATAAATACAATTTATTTATACATTAAAATTATCATATGTAAAAATATTTATTAAATTTAATTTTAAATAAATTAATATATCGAAAAGTTATTTTTATTTCTTAACCTTTTTTATTATTATTATTATTAAATTAAATGGTTTAAGCATTCTTATTTTAAATTATTCAAAATTAAAAATAGATGAATGAAACTTACATTATCTAAATACTTTAAAAATAAATTATAGAGTAAATATTAAAGTGTGTGAATTAAATGTTGCATTTTTTAAGAATATTATAATTAAATCAAAATTATTTTTTATGTAATTAATAAATTCTATAAATTATATTTCCTATTTAAATATTATTATTATTTGAATAAAAATGACAAAGTTGGTATTTTTTTGGATATTGTATATTAATAATGATAAATTATAAAAATAGTATAAGCCTACTACCTCAACCTCTCTCTCTCTCTCACACACACACACACACACACACACACATATATATATCTATCACTACTAAAGTCTATATAAATCTCTTTAGTGAGAAAATGGCACCACAAGGGAAGCATTTGGCTTAGATAAATCCTTGCAGGTCTCAAAGGATGAAATGACAGGAGAAGAGGTGCAAACCCTCGATGTAGTGATTTTTTTGATTGAATAAACTATGGGTCAAATTTGTGAAGGAAAAGACGAATTGGAAGCAATTTAGGAGGGTGTACCCATATATTTCTAAATCAAACAAAGTCCAAGCTATACTACTGTTATTGGGGGTGACTTTCACCATATTTCTTGGGCATGTCTGAGTTATATGGAAGGTTGATTAATTACTGCTTATTGCATGTTGCATTTTTACAGAGGTTGTGGCTGAGATTGGACACATTTCCTTTGGCTGGAAATTCCATTCTTGTAGTTGCATGAATATTAAATTATAATCAGACTTTGGGACGTTCCATGTTATGCTCATTCTTACATTAAAAACAATTCTAAGTCCAAACTATTAAATTAATTAAAATCATTAAAGTTAGGATTTAATCCTACCTTTCTAGATTGTGTTTGTTCCTCATGGTTAGGAGTTAGTTTAGGCTTAGTTGGTTGAGAGATTCTCTCCAACTAGTTAGGCTCCTAGATTAGTGTGTTGTTGAGATATTTTCTCAACCATAGTGTCCAAGATAGATGTATTATGTACCAACTTCCTCATGTATTTATTTGAACTATGATCATTATTTATACATTGGATTGATTAATAATGAGAATGTGAGGAATGATGTAAGGCTGAGGCCTTTTCCGCCATGTCTACTTTTGATATATTTATGCTATTTATTTGTATGAGTGGTTTATTACTAGTTGATTGAATTTTATTCATGTGGTATCAGAGCGGTGCGTTTGAAAGACGCGGAAGTTTGTATACCTGAACGGTGCTTCCATTAATGCTGTGAAGATGAATTTCAAACGGGTGCGCATATGCTCGATTAATGTTAGTGTGGTTGATTGTATGCCACGGGCTACTAAATTAAAATTCAGTTGGATGTTGTGTGATTGTGACAAATCTCATATTGCACACTAAGGATTCAAAACCTAGCTTTTGAAGGCAACCCTGAATTGGCTAGGGCAGGAGGAGTTATAAAGAATAAGGAGGGCAAAATTGTGACTAAGTTCACTTGGGGATTAGGACAATCGACCAACATTCAAGCAGAAGCCTTGGCACTTCTTCAAGGTCTCAAGCAAGCAAAGGCCTCTGGTCTATCAGATGTTAATATTATAGGAGATTTTTAATCCATAATTAAAGTCTTATTGGAGGATTCTTCTCCTGCAGATCTTAGATTGGCAAGAGTGATTTCAAGAATCAGAATTCTGGTGAAATCTTTCCAGACTGCAAATATCCTTCATGTATTGAGGGGGAACAATAAAGATGTTGATTTGGAAGCCAATAGGGTGGTGCCACTTCCCGCTGACTCTCTCTTGAAAGACAAAATTGAGGAGTGGGACTACATACCATAAAATAGATTTATGTTTTACTGCATTATTCTGAATCAATTTGTTTGTACATTTAAGATAAGAAAATTAACGAAGATAGATTCTCTAGTCTCAAGTAAAATACGTGGATCTCCAAATTTTGGGGCGTATGATCAGTTAGTGGAAGAAAATTCAAGGGCTATGCCCGATCTATTGTAACCGGTGAAAGACATTTTGGCCAATATCTAATATAAATAAAAAAAATATCCGTTTCTGTTAAAAAAAAATAATCGAATTATTAATATTAATAAAAATATTACTGATACATATTAAAAATAAAAATAATATATTATTAATAATTAATTCTATTAACTATTAATATTATTAAGTATGATATTAATATTCAACATAAAGATAAATAAAAATAGATGCATCAATATTATTAATTACATTTATATTAAATAATTATAAATAAGAATAATATTTTTTTCCCAAAGAAAATTTTTAATTTTCATTATATAAAATATTGAAAATTACATGCTGTAGATGCTGCAAAAGGAGCATATCTCAAAATTGATGGTCATAACTACCACAATATTTTATAGAGTTCAAAAAATAATTGATACATAACTGTAACTCGAAATAAAAAACATATAAAATATATACATTCCATAAAGCAAGGTTTGCAAAAAGAGGTCAATCTATGTGTTGTGTAGGATCAAGTTGTCACTGCTCCCTGTTGCTGAAGATCAATGAATGGCCTATGAAAATACTGGTAGAACTTGTGTCCTATATGTTCCTGTATCATCCAAGTACGAAAATGTTGTTGCACTGCGTCTTTAGATAGACTGTAAGAAATCTGATTCCTTTCCCTATAGATATCATGACAAATTACTTAGTCAAAATGTGATTTTATTATAATAGTTTCTTCCAACACATTTCTGAGTGTGTGCATTGAAATTTTTTTGACTAGTTTAGAGTCACCAAATATCTGCAATTGCTGACATCCTTTCTCAAGGGAAAAAATAAGAAGTCTAAGGATATTAAGTTATGCATAGTTATTTGTGCCTCTCCCTAAACCCAACTTCATCTTGTAATAATGATCTTCATTTAAATAAAAAACTGCTCCTCTACCACAACCTCCTTGTTGAGAAAATCCATCAAAATACGCCAAAGGGAAAGCCTTGTTGATGATTTCTACGTTAATGTTCCAGTGGTTCTGTTTCAATTCATCCTTAGGGATCAAGTTATAAAGTGCCACTATGTGGGAACATGTAAGATTCCAGTTTGATACCTTATCTTGAAAAATATTTTGGTTCCTTCCTAACCAAATACCCAAACAAACCAGAAGGGGCAGGTTTCACAGCTTTGAATAGAAGCATTCTGCGAACTAGGGGCATTATTATAATATATTAATGTTATTATGAATATCAATGATATTAATAACATTAACGTTAATATTAAGAATCCCCACAATGTGTGTTGGATCTAGACAACTGTCCTTGTCACGCTGAACACACGTGGATCAGGTGGCCACTTGGCCCATAGCTTCAACCCTCATACAAGCCGGCACACTCGTATTTATACTTGCGAGATGGAATCATTTACTTGCTCCTGTTATCGTACGTCGTCCCTCATTGGTTCATCATGTCACCTTATTATTGAACAAAGAGGCTTACTTTAATGGAGATGGACGAAGATGGCATCATGGCTCGTATGTGTCCTTCTTTAAGACTATCTTTGGACCCAATGAGCAGTTCTGAAAATTTATTGTTGATGTTAGTTATGCTTAGTGTTTCTCTCTCGCTTGTTTATGGTCGCCATGCCTGTATTCCTGATTGCATCCAAACACTCTTCAGTTGGCCTGTATCTTAGTATGCATTGGACTTCTCGAAATTGGAGGGTCAATGTAGCCATCCTCCTTTGGTCTAGGAATTGCCATCCTCTCACTCTCACATAGTGTCTCTCGAGTCTCCCCTGGCCTCTAAGGATTTCAGTAATGGTCCCACTCTCACGAACAATGCTCTGCTTCCTCTCGGTCAATAAGAGGTTGTAACTTATCAACTCAGTCAGTGGCTCTTTATTTGGAATGTAGGACTTTGCTTTGCATTGTCAACTTGTGCATTATAAAACTCTAAGGCCTCTTAATGGAGTCTCCTGTCCTTCCCAGTCCATGGGTTTCAATAGTTCATGGTTTGTGGATGCTCCATTAGCTTGTAGCAGTTTGAGGTTCGTGGTTTCTCTTTTGGTTCTTGATAGCTCATGGTTCGTAGATGTTCGTGGCTAGTGTTTGTGGTTCACGGTTTGGAGATGTATTATTCCCGTTGCTCGTGGTTTGCTGAGGAAGTTCCATCACATTGGATGCCAAGGGCCTGAGTTCATGGAATGCTTCTATTCAAAGCCTATGGGCCACTGGTGCTCGCAATTTCATGTCCTTGGTTGTCTTATTTCAAGTTTTAATGGTAAATGGGTGAAATACTTTTGTTATGGTTAACCCTACATGAAAACCCATTACCTATCTTGTTCAGTCAATAGGAGTTTACAAGAGTCCATTCCACTTCAAGTCACTAAATTGGAGCTCTTCAATTTTGAACCAAATAAGAAATAGAAGACGAGTAGATTGTCAAAATTGCATAGAATATTAGTAACCCTCAACAAGTAGTTTCAAAATCCAAAAATTTACACATTCATTGATGAAAATAAAAGATTTAAAGTATATTAAATGATATGATGCTGCAAGAATGAGACCAGACAAGTTGTGGGATGTACTTTCTTGTCACACTAGAAGGAAGGAAGGTTATACTATATCTGTGAGGCTTTTGCAATATACAAAAATATTCAACAACCCAAAAACACGCTTAACATCATAATCATAATCATATCTCTATGAGTCCTTCCCTTCTAGTTGAGAACCAGTGACCTTTACAACACAAAGCGCCTTAACATAACACCTTGGCATTGTTTGTTGTATGCCCCATGGGTATGTTTATACAACATTTTGAGTATTATTTAATTCCCTTAATTTTGCAGTTTTTTGAGGTATTATTAACAACTACTAGATTTTTCAATGTTGTGAAGCACATATGAGTTAGTGTAATGATATATTTTAAATATCTATTGCATGGTTGCATAACACTAAAAAATGCTCAATGCAGTTGTTAATTGTAGAACTTCCAGGTAGAAAGGAGTGTGTGGAACTTCAAAGCATTCCATGATATTTCAAACAGTGAAATGAAACATTTTTACGATGATATTTCACAGGGAATGGGCTTATTCACATGATTAGCAACCAATTCTTTTTTCTCGTAGTAGCTATCCTTGTAGTCCTTGTAGGGTAATCAAGAGTGTCTAGAAATTGAATCAATCACTAGATTATTGCCTTCATCATCTTGCGGGGGCTGATTCCATCCTGATTACTCTCTCGCTTCCTCCTAAAAAATATGCAGGTACTTGATTCTGGTTGAGAATATGAAAGTAGGAGCATATCGAGAAATTTCACTCAATTAGATAACCTCCCTTCCTTCATAGTAATTGAAACTCTAAAATGATTCTCGCTGACTTGAACAAAGCCACTGTTGCCTGTGCTTTCAAGGACAATTGTCATAGGATCTCCATGTCGTTTGGTTTCATTTCATTAAAGTAAACCATATTAATTTAAAGTATGCAGGAAAACAAACACATCACCAAAAAATTTTCTACATCAACGATCAACAAATTTAGTCCTTTTATGATTTCATAATATCATTTTGTATCGAAGCAGACAAACCCAAATTAATGAAGATACAATAAAGATTACCAGTGTATACTTCAACTTGCACAAAACTGTACTACTAGAAAGATCCTTTATAAACAAATTACAAGTTTTTCTCTGTCCAACAGTGAAGACTATGTCAATTAAGTCTACATTTGGATTCTACAAACAAAAATCATGAACATTTCATCAATTTAATTCATTCTATCAAAATATAAATAACAAATAACTCAAAATGTAAATCGAAGAAATTAGCGTACACATTGTTTTGAAGAGGAAGTAGGACTTTCACATGACTTTGACATGGCTTTTGAGGAGTATGCATTTAAATTACTCGCAGAAGTCTCTTTGTTAGAGGAAATATTTAAATAGGTTACAGATTATATTTTGGAAGTAGTATGTACAAAGAGGAAATGTGGCAGAAGTAGAAATGACCCAAGAATCTAGTTGAGCAAATGAATTTGAAATCAAATGAAACATAACTTTTATTACCATCCTCTAAGAGCTCAAACATATTTATGGGTCATCATAAAAATAGAGTCCATGAAATTTATCTTGTTATATTTAGTTGTATAAGTATGTGATGTAAATACAAATATATATCGCTCAATTTGAAAAATCTTCCTATATGTTTGCTAGAAATTCAATTCAACAAAGAATTCAACCCTTTGTACTGAAAGTTTTTCATATCTAGAACAAACTACATTTCATTAGGAAAGCTTCCTATATGTTTTCTAGAAAATTACGCAAAGCATTCAGCCCTTTGGACTGAAAGTTTGTCATATTTGGAAAAATTTAGCAACAAACAAGTTTCATCTTCAAAGGGTTTTTTGATGAAAAGAGATCTTGGGGGTAAGTCAAAATCCTTTCCCTAAACAAATCAATTTTGAGGCTTGTGGGTTATGGGCCCACAAAGCCTTACCGGAAGCGTTCTAGGCTTTAAGCCTTTTAAATTATAATCGGAGACTTACATTAGAATCAGAGCCAATATAACTATCGGGTTCAAGCGTTAACCCCGCAGCCACACATAATACAAAATACACGGGAAACCATTTAAATCCTGCTCCGGTTCACATATACGAACTTCAAAAATAATACACCTGCCTCTATATATATTGGGAGGTCTGTTCCTTTTGTCGCTCCTTAGCGCCGCTCCGATACCCGACTACTGACACCTCCGATTGCCGATTGGTTTATCGGAGATATCGCCATATTCGCTCGTCGGCCATCGACGTTCATCACACTCCTACTATCTCTTAAGTCCTTGATTGCGATTAACGATTAGATCTGCACTGTCGATTTGCCTTCGGATCCGACGGTTGTGATTTAATCGCATGTCGCTATCGCTACATTTCAAAGGCATGTTCTAACCGGCTCAATGCGCTGACCCGATATGCATTCCGGACCCAATAAGGGAATAGGCCATGATTTATAATATTTCAGGTCCGCTTTACGGATCCGCTAAGGGGTTTCGCCGTTTCTCTATGTAAATGGAGTTCGTCGCCTTTGATGGATTCTCGCCTAAAACACAGTTACTCTGCCACTCTCCATTAACACACATAACATTCATATAAACACGAAATCTTTAGATCGCCATCGATCCTTCCTTGATCGATGGTCGATCAACATGCATTTACAATTGGGATTTCAATCCTCCCGCACACATATATAACAGAAGTGAAAGACTTAATACACAGACATGTAGAAACCCGCAAAACACATATTTATTATATATAGTACAACTAAAGCATTTTAGCCTTAACACAGGTTCTTCCCCGACTACATCAGTCTAAGCACTGATTACACAATCTATTCATGTCAGTCTATGTTTCCCTCTATATATATAAGGAAGCATTGTTGGATCAGATTACAGAAGGATCTGATCAACCCTTTAACAAAAATCCCTCAAATCTCTCATTAGATGCATGGATACAACACATGGCAGATTACATTTAGATCAAGTCTTTGAGACTTATCGCTTACATCTTTAAATCTGTTTTAAAATAGATTTTCCCATATTTTGATCCATGGTCCACGCTGTCCTCTCTTTGCTCCGCTTCGGATTCCTCTTTGATTAAGGGGGGGTTAGATGCTCCTGCATCAGACTCCCGAGGCACAAAAATTTATGACCTCTTGGTCATATGCTTCTCCTTGTCCTTAGCAATTATACCCACTACATTTCTTCAGTGGAACTACCTTAATGGTCTTTTGTGAGCTGCAACCAAACCTTTGTAGTAACAGTCTTCCTCTGTTACACGATACCTCACCAAGCCCTCCTCACTTGGTCTTTCAACATCCTTCTAATTCTCTCCTCTGGAACCATATGAGCACACCTTGCTCTAGGTTTACTGCAATTCATCTCACCTTCTGCTACCACTATCTACATGATAGTAAGACCACAATCTCTCTAGTTTTAAACAACTATACCTCCTTTCTCTTCTGCTTGCACTCCTTCTTCATGTAGAATCGTCTTTTGCTCTGATACCGCTTGATGAAAGAGATCTTGGGGGTACGTCAAAATCCCTTTCCCTAAACAAATCAATTATGAGGCCTGTGGGTTATGGGCCCACAAAGCCTTATCGGAAGCGTTCTTGGCTTTAAGCCTTTTAAATTATAATCATGGACTTACATTAGAAATGGAGCCAATATAACTATTGGGTTCAAGCCTTAACCGCGCAGCCACACATAATACAAAATACATGGGAAACCATGTAAATCTCGCTCTGGTTCACATATATAGACTTCAAAAATAATATACCTGCCTCTATATATATTGGCCGGTCCGTTCCCTTTCTTGCTCCTCGATGCCGCTCCACCTCTAACCTTCGATACTCGACTACCGACACCTTCGATCGCCGATTGGTTTATCGATGATATCGCCATATTCGCTCGTCACCATCAGCATTGATCACACTCCCGCTATCTCTTAAGTCCCCGATTGCGATTAGAGATTAGATCCGCGTCGTCGATCTGCCTTCCGATCCGATGGTTGCGATTTAATCGCATTTAGCTATCATTACATTTGAAAGGTATGTTACGACTAGCTTAATGCACTGACCTGATATGCATTCCTAACCCGATAAGGGTATATGCCATGATTTATAATATTTCAGGTTCGCTTTACAGATCCGCTAAGGGGTTTTCTCCGTTTCTCTGTGTAAATGGAGTTCATCGCCTTTGATGGATTCTCGCCTAAAACACAGTTACTCTGCCACTCTCCATTAACACACATAAAATTCATATAAACACGAGATCTTTGGATCACTATCGATCCTTCCGTGATCGATGGTCGATCAACATGAATTTACAATTGGGATTTCAATCCTCCCACACACATATATAACAAAAGTGAAAGACTTAATACACATACATGTAGAAACCCGACAAACACATATTTATTATATACAGTACAACTAAAGCATTTTAGCCTTAACACGGGTTCTTCCTCGACTATATTAGTCTAAGTACTGATTACACAATCTATTCATGTCACTCTGTGTTTCACTCTATATATACAAGGAAGCATTGTTGGATTGGATCATAGAAGGATTCGATTAACCCTCTAACAAAAATCCCTTAAAGCTCTCATTACATGCATGCATACAACACATGGCATATTACATTTATATCAAGTCTTTGAGACTTATTGCTTCCATCTTTAAATCTGTTTTAAAACAAATTTTCCCCTGTTTTTCTCCATGGTCCACGTTGTCCTCTCTTTGCTCCAATTCGGATTCTTCTTTTATTAAGGGGGGGTTAGATGCTCTTGCATAACCATAGGATTTATTTCCATACTATAGTAGTTCATATGTTCGTTTGTCTTTTGCCAAATTTTCTCACTTACTTTCTGTTGAACTATATCTCTAATAGCAACTCACAAATGATACGATGATTAAAGTTATAGATAATTCAAGACCAACTACCTGTGGATATGGGTATGTGCAAGCATGTAATATATGGACCCAAACGTCAGAGACGAGAGTCAATGAAACCTGGATACAAAGGTTATGCTTCCTGACATTGACAAACTCCATCATCAATATGCTACCTGGATAGATATTTGACTCTTTTGACAATTGTTCTCTACTATCGACTTCTAGTGCTATTCTTGAATTGATTGTAAATTCTTAAGAGCCATGGTGCAATATTGTGTTGAAGTGGATAAGGGGCCTTCTGCAAAAACTCTTGCACGACTGCTTCCATAGGCCAGAACCACCATTGTCTAGAGTAGGGTGGGATGGAAGTGCACAGGTCAACAAAGAGACCCCGTATTATCCATAGAGGACAACAACTTCGCCTACTTCTTACTCTTAAAGAACCCTCTCCCCTCCATTTAAAAAAAGAATCAATGTTTTGGCTCAACTATATTTTCTCTACTGCGGATTTCAATGGTTTATTGGTGTTGACAACTTTCGTCAAACACTTTTTGTTAATCCTATGCGGAAGTAATTTTTTTTAGAATGTGCTCGCAGCCTTTTGTACAAGTGATCTTAAACTACAAAAGTAATTAGTCTACTTATCCCTCTAAATTGCATGTTAAATAACAAATTTTGTTTGAAATTTTGAGTTTGGCATTTCGTCAAACTTTTTTTGGGTTTGCTGGTTTATGCTTGATTCAATGGTTTTCTGGGACATAATCTCTTTATTTTAAACTCAATGGAAAATGATTGCCTAATACACCAAATGCAACAATAACCCCAAATCCAAGCAATTTAAGAGGAAGTAAGGGAGAACATTTTATGAAACACAATTATAATGATATGATCTTTGTTTATTCTTCACAACCTTGTTGTAGATGTAGATTTAGAGTTTGAATGCACCCAAAACTTGGAATAAAACTTAGTTTGACTTTCTGGAGTATTTCACAGCCTCTATACGATAGTGGGTCACCTATACAAGGAATATTTAACCAATGTTTTCACTCAACAATGAGGAAATGAGGTGAACATTCAACTTACTATTGGCCACAACCTCAAGAATATGGTTCCAATCTCCAACCTTAAGAAAATTATGAGTTCTTTTTAGTGCACCCTCACTCCTCCATACTAAGAAGCCCTTTTGTGTAGTGGAATGCCCCAAAGTCTAATTATAATTTAGTATTCATGCGACTACAAGAATGGAATTCCTAGCCAAAGGAAATGTGCCCAATCTTAGCCACAACCTCTATAAAAATGCAACAAGTAAATCAACCTTCCATATAACTCAAACATGCCCTAGAAATATGGTGTAAATCACCCCCAATAATAGTGATATAGCTTGGACTTTGTTTGATTTAGAAATATATGGGTACAAACTTCTAAATTGCTTCCAATTCGTCTTTGCCTTCACAAATTCGACCCATAGTTTATTCAATCAACAAAATCACTACATTGAGGGTTTGCGCCTCTTCTCCTGTCATTTGATCCTTTGAGACCTATAAGGATTTATCTAAACCAACTGCTCCCCTTGTGGTGCCCTTTTCTCACTAAAGAGAATTATATATACTTTAGTAGTCACACACACACACACACACATATATATATTTGTGTGTGTGAGAGGTTGAGGTAGTAGACTTATTCTATTTTTATAATTTATCATTAATAATATACATTATCCAAAAAAATACCAACTTTGTCATTATTATTCAAATAATAATAATAATTAAATAGACAATATAATTTATACAATTTATTAGTTACATAAAAAACAATTTTGTAATTTAATTATAATATTCTTAAAAAATGCAACATTTAATTCACACACTTTAATATTTACTCTATAATTTATTTTTAAAGTATTTAGATAATGTAAGTTTCATTCATCTATTTTTAATTTTGAATAATTTAAAATAAGAATGCTTAAACCATTTAATTTAATAATAATAATTAAATAAACAAAAAAGCTTAAGAATAAATAAATAACTTCAATATTATTAATTTTATTTAAAATATTTATAAATTTTATAAATATTTTTTTAAATAAGGATATTTTAATGTATAAATATGTATTTAATATTAGATAATTAAATTATATATAATATATATTATATATATATATATATATATATTAAATAATTATATATATATATATATAATATATATATATAATTTATATTATAACTTATTAACTCCCAAGGTTAAAAAGCATAATTAAGATAATATAAAAGAAAATAAATGATATGATATCAAAAAAAGACTTAGAAACCATTGGGTTTCTTCCATGACCAAGTGACATGTCACCTTAAACCACAACGAGGAAGATACCAAAGTTGAATAAAAAGAAGAAGAATATTATTTGTCTTTGGAAGAAATTGATACTTATTGCAGAATCTTTGTAGGTTTACACTTGTGAATGGTGCTAATCCAGTGCCTTGGCTACTAACGGGCATAAGAATGACTCTACCAAATACAAATGATATACCTTCTTTCTTGGAGACAATGGAGCTTGTGGAAATGTAGAGCAAAAATCATTCTGGAAATCCTTAATATGGATGTGTTGGACTGTATTATGAAGTAAAGGATTTAGTCTTAGCCAATTCAGATATAAAAGTAGCAAATTTAAAAGCCTGGCAACGTCACCAAGTTGTAAGCTACATGAAAGATTTCAATTGTCATACCAACACAGGAAGATTTCAAATTACTATAGGGTCATAAATACATATGATTCACTTCTTACCCCTTCCGCCCTATTCTACAAAACTAAATGCATCCTTTAATTTTGCAAAAATATCCTTTGAAATCAGCATCTCAAGCTTTCATGTTAAAAACTCTTTCATAGCTTCAAAATGTATCTTCTGCATTTCCACAAAAATTTCTCTTTCATATACTGGCTCTCTGGTCTCCCCTGGACTCTAAGGATTTCAGTAATGGTCCCACTCTCATGAACAATGCAAATTATATTATTATATAATTATGATTGTTTTATCTTATAAAATT
>APFE031678506.1:12332-62145 GCA_000404065.3 Pinus taeda | reverse complement strand
TTAGATGTAAAGACAACCTTTCTCCATGGGGATTTGGAGGAAGAGATATATATGCAACAGCCACAAGGATATGAGGTGAAAGGGAAGGAGAAACTAGTGTGCAGGTTGAAGAAGAGCTTGTATGGCTTAAAACAGGCTCTAAGGAGTGGTATCTAAAATTTGACAAGTTATGTCTGAACAAGGTTATACTAGATGTCACTCTGATCATTGTGTTTATCTGAAAAAGCAAAATGATGGCAGCTATATTATATTGTTATTGTATGTAGATGACATGCTTGTTGCAGGATCTAATATGCAGGAAATAAATGTGCTCAAAAGAAAATTGGCAAATTCATTTGCAATGAAGGATTTTGGAGCTGCAAAACAAATCCTTGGTATGAGAATAACTAGAGACAAGAAAAATCGTAAATTAACATTGTCTCAGAATAAGTACCGTACAAAAGGTGTTGAAAATATTTAATATGCACAATGCAAAACCAGTTAGTACACCTTTTGCTAGCCATTTCAAACTTAGTAAGGAAATGTGCCCAAAGACCCAAGAAGACATGGATTATATGTCTAAAGTTTCATATGCATCAGCAGTTGGAAGCTTAATGTATGCAATGGTTTGCACAAGGCCTGATATTGCACATGCAGTGGGAGTTGTAAGCAGGTACATGAACAATCCAGGAAAGGAACATTGGATGGCAGTGAAATGGATTCTCAGATATTTGAAAGGTACACAGATCAAGCATTATGCTTTGGTGGTTCAAACATTTCTCTACAGGGATATGTTGATGCAGATATGGCAGGTGACAGAGATAACAGGAGGAGCACTACAGGATATGTATTCACTGTTTGTGGAACAACTGTCAGTTGGGTTTCAAAAATCCAAAGTGTTGTTGCACTTTCAAAAACAGAAGCAGAGTATGTTGCTGCTATAGAGGCTAGTAAAGAAATGATTTGTTTACAATGGTTTATGGGTGAATTGGGTAAGGAGCATGATAAGGGCACGTTATGCAGTGATAGCCAAAGTGCCATTCATCTTGCAAAGAACTCAACATTTCATTCCAGAACTAAACACATATAGCTCAAGTACCATTTCATATGATCAGTGTTGGAAGATGGACAGTTGAAGTTGGAAAAGATACACTAGCTAGAATCCTGCAGATATGCTAACAAAAGTTGTAACCAGGGAGAAACTGAGAACATGCTCGGTTTCAATTGGTCTTCAAGGATGACGATGAAGATGAGAAACAGCCAGGCCCAACAGAGGAGTCATTGTCCAACAAATGAAGCAGCGATGGAGTTGCTATAATCATTCTCCAAGTGGGAGATTGTTGTGTGTGGAGCATGATTGTTCAGAGGTCTTTGTTTCAGTCGGATGTATACCCCAGGAAGTTTTGTACACCCCTCCACATGGGGGGGACTTGTCCCCCCCACGGGGGTCCGAGGGGGCCGATCCCTCCCGGCTGGGGGGTCTAGGGGCCAGCGGTCCCCCGGCGGGGGCTCGGGGGCAGCGCCCCCGAAGCTAAAAAGAGATGTAAATTTGCCTTGTAAAAGTATAGTAATTTCTAGTCAATCTGGGCCATTCATTAGGCATATGATCTCACGGTAGAACTTATGTTTAGTTTATGATTTTTTCCCTAGAAGGCAACCCCTCTCTTTGTATGAGGGCATTGTATTTGAGGCTGTGATATAGATGTGTATTCTATGTGAGCGAGAAACAGAGAGGTGAGACTATGAGAGAAGACATAGGATATTACAGCGGATTTTCTGTAGGTTGTGTCTCTTCATTTTGGTGGATAATAGAAAGGAAGGACTGGTCGTTCGGGGTGGACGTAGCCCAAACTGGGTGAACCACGTATATCTGTGTCTCTCTTGTTTTCTGTGTTTTTCTGTGTTTATATTTCTGCAATATTTTATCTGTTCCATTGCTCTGTAATATATAATATTCTAACATATTGCATAAGGTATTCAAGAGGAATCTCCAAAGCTGGTAAGAATTCTAGAGAATTTTGTTCTTTCTTTTCCAAATTTGCTACAGGAATAGGAGACATAAGAGTTGAAATCAATGTTTTATTTCAAAATTTTAAAGTTTATTTTATTAGATCTCTAAATTCACAATTGGGTGTTTTGCGATTTTAGAAATATCAATAATTTTATGAAGTGTTTTTCCCTCATTACTGAAAAGAGCATCCCATAGATAGTTGTCCTCCCTTATCTATGATGGAAGTAGCATGTCAAAGAGATGAGGAAGCTGCAACAAGGTCAAAACCATGGAAATTGTGGCCTACATGTATTGTACAAAACACTTCCTCTCCATTCTGTTACTGCATAATCCATTATGGAATACGCGTGTGTTAGGGCAGCCATGTGCATCTCAATATAACCCCCACAAATCTTGTTTACAAGTTTGGCATGGTTCATCTTATGGTTGCATGACTACTCTGCCTCATCTTATAGCACAAACACATCCTCCATATTCTTCACCATCTCTTCCACAACATCTTACTTGCCTATCAAAATTATACTCAACCGAATCAACTATATCATCAAAATGCTCCATTCCCTACACAATTTCCTGCTCAACTCATTCCACACCCTCACCATAATAAATCAATACAACATGCTTATAGTGTTGAATTGAAAAATTTACCCACCCTTCCCATCCATTCTATCTCACATGCACCATTGGAGAAAACTTATACTGAGATTCAGAATGTTTCAAATACAAAAATTGTAGAGGTTATGGAAACAAATGAGGTTTCTTCTAGTTTGCATCAACAAGTTGTTTTAAAAACTCGAGAACTTCATGATATGATGGCTATGGGAAATCAAGAAAGTAAAGGATATATTAAAGATTGGTTTCACTCCATCATTTTTCTGCAACGTCACTCCATACTTCAACAATTTTTGACACCATCTTTTCAAGGGAAATTGGCTTCTCATACCTTAATATTTATTAACATGCATTTTTCAAATTTAGGTATGTACATACTTGAAGCCTTATTTCAAAAATGGCTCCTCTAGAAGTACTCTTATACATAATCATATTCACTTTTCAAATTAAAGTAGGTTACGGTAAAAAATAAAAATAAAATAAATAAGGACATAAATAAGTACATTTTGTTTTTATGTAAAAATAGTTGTTTTTGTTGCAACATGTTGTGGAAATCAACATCGGTGATAAATGTTTTAATTAATTTGTGTATGTAGATGAACTATAATGGAAATAATAGTTCTAAAAACACTCATATTCATTTTTATCACCGATTTGAAAAAAATGCTTGAATATCATATTTTTTTGTCTTGTGGACTTGATGAAATTTCTGAAAACACAGTAGGGACAGTCATGTTTTGAGGGATCAAAAAGGAATATTTTTAAAACCTATTTCTATCCTAAGAATCCATCGAATTCTACTTTCCAATCCAATTTGAATTGCTCAATTTTGATTTGAAATGAAAACGTTATAACCAAAACATTGACAGGGTGTCTAGTAGGAAGCTAAGGAAGAGAGTTGGGACAACCAGTTTTTGGAGGCCTAAATGACTATATTTTTAAAACCGATTTCTATCCTAAGTAGCTCTTGATGTATAATTTCCAACCCAATTTTAATCACTCAACTTGGATTTGAAACAAAAACGTTATAACCAAACATTGATTGGGTGTCTAGTAGGTAGGTCAGGAACAGAGTTGGGACAATCGGTTTTTAGAGGCCTAAATGACTATATTTTGAAAACCTGTTTCTATGGTATATTATCCTATGAATCTAGTTTACAAGGCAATTTGAATCACTCATTTTTGATATCATATGAGAACATTATGACCAAAATATTTATTGTCTATCGTAAATCAACACTCTTAAAACTTTGTTTTTCTGGCTGTTCATTAGAGTATTTGACCCATCAATTATTCTTGTTTTCAAAACTTGTTTTTCTTGGAGATAAATAAATGAATATAATTTCATTTCCAATTTGAATCATTCAAATCTGTCATCAAATGAGAAATCTATGCTTAAAATATCCATTGTTGTTCTAAGTGGGGAAATCGAAAATGACTCTGTTATGCAGGTTGTTCTAAGTAAAATTGACATATCATATCATTGAATTTTTAAAGCCTGTTTCCATTGGTGATATACCTTTCCATTAGCTCTCATTTTGATTCCAAATCACTCAAATTGGATAAAAAACAAAGAAGTTATGATTAAAACACTCCTGGTTAGCATGATTGGCCATTGCTTTCCTGCAGGTAATAAATTAATTTTACTTTGTTATTTTTCCATGGATTTGTTTCATAGAGTAACTACTTGTTAGTTTTTTTACATAAATCTTGGATTAGGGGAGCCCGATCACCTCTCTTTATCCATGATTTAATGTCTTATTGCAGGTAGACACTCGTTTATTTCAAGTCCTAAGAGAATAAAGAAGTTCAATTTATGGACAAGCGATTCTTGAAAGAAATTTTATTGAAACAGGGAAATTTCATCCAATTTATTACCTAACAAATTCATAAAAGAAAAAATGAAGAATGAATTTCCATTTGGAGATTCATGTCACTACTCCCAATACATTTTTTCCATTGACAAATCGATATTCCCTTAGGAAATAACATCATAGCTCTTGTAACTTAATTCATCTATTTATATGTTGTTTTAAAATAAACTGTTGTTTCTTTTCTGATTTTTCTTATGTTTTTGTGTTTCGGGTGTTGCTTCCTTCAAATTTTAGTTTCCACTCCATTGACGATTGAACAATGAGAACCCCACGATGCAAGTTCTAGTTGTAGAAGGCAATCCTTTGGTAGCTTCATTTCTGTAAAAAATTATTTATTTTTAAACTGTAAATAGGATTGTTTTATGTGTTTTTCTTTGTTTGTTTGTTGCTGTAAATATGATTTCTTCTCTCTATTTTTCTATAAATATGATTGCTTTTCTCTGTTTTTCTGTAAATAGAATTGTTTTCTTGTTTTTTTTATTGTTTTTCTTTCTTTTGTATCATTGCCCTTCTATTGTTTAAAGCAGTAGGGATGATTGCTTGTCTGTGTTTTTTCTCTTGTTTTCTTTTGTTGTTCCCTACAAGGAACAGTTACTGTTCCCTAAGGGGAACAACACCTTTTCTTGTGTTGATTTGTTGTTCCCTACAAGGAACAGCTCTTGTTCCCTAAAGGGAACAACACTTTTTCATGTGTTGATTTGTTGTTCCCTACAGGGAAGAGCTACTGTTCCCTAAGGGGAACAACACTTTTTTGTGTGTTGATTTGATGTTCCCTATAGGGAACAAATAGTATTCCCTAAAGAGAACATCACATTTTCCATGTGTTTTTGCTGTTCTTTACAGGGAACAACTGTTGTTCCCTTCAAGGAACAACTGTTGCAACTATTGTTACATGCAAGGAACAACACTTTCTGTGAGTATTTTTTTGTTGTTCCCTTTAGGGAACAACACCTTTTCTGTATGTTTTCCTTTGGAGGGAACAAAACGTTTCTCTGAGTAGAATTTTGTTGTTCCCTAAAGGGAACAACACTTTTTCTGAGTGCTTTTTTGCTCTTCCCTCTAGGGACTAGTTGCTATTCGCTAAAGGGAACAACACTTTTTTGAGTGTTTTTGTTGTTCCCTCTAGGGAGCAACTGCTATTCCCTAAAGGGAACAACACTTTTTCTAAGTGTTTTTTTGTTGTTCCCTAAAGGGAACAACACCCTTTCGAGTGTTTTTGTTGATCCCTATAGGGAACGACTATGGTTCCCTAAAGGGAACAACACTTTTTTCGAGTGTGTTTTTTGTTGTTCCCTCCAGGGAACAGTTGTTGTTCCCTAAAGGGAACAACTGTTGTTCCTTAAATGGAACAACAATTTTTCTGAGTGTTTTTATGTTGTTCCCTCTAGGGAATAGTTGTTGTTCCCTCTAGGGAATAGTTATTGTTCCCTCCAGGGAACAACACTTTTTCTGAGTGTTTTTTTGTTGTTCCTTCTAGGGAACAGCTGTTGTTCCCTAAAGGGAACAACAGTTTTTTGAGTGTTTTTGTTGTTCCCTCTAGGGAACAACTGTTGTTCCCTAAAGGGAACATCACTTTTTTCGAGTGTTTTTTTTGTTGTTCCCTTTAGGGAACAACTTCTATTCCCTAGAGGGAACAACATTTTTTCGAGTGTTTTTGTTGTTACCTCAAGAGAACAGTTGTTGTTCCCTCAAGGGAACAACACTTTTAGAGTTTTTGCTATTCCCTCTAGGGAACAACTCTTTTTTGAATGATTTTTGAGTTTTTGTTGTTACCTCAAGGGAGCAACACTTTTAGATTTGTTGCTTTTCCCTTTAGGGTTCAACACTTGTTTGAGTATTTTTTGAGTTTTTGCTATTCCCTCTAGGGAATAGTACTTTTAGAGTTTTGTTGTTCCCTTTAGGGAAGAGCACCTTCTTAAGTGTTTTTTAGTTTTTGCTGTTCCCTCTAGGGAACAACACTTTTAGAGTGTTTTTTCTATTCCCTCTTCAGAAAAACATTTTTTGCTTCTTGTGAAGTTTTGTGTGTTGTGAATAGCACCTGCCTGCTCTTGTGGAATTATTCCTAGTTCATCCCAACCACATTTTATTGATTCCCTTTCATGGCATGAAGTACAATACCTTTATGAGAACAAGTATTATGGATTCTATTGAGGCAGGTGAATACCCTTAGTGTTATGATCTTTAACATGACAACTTATAGATGAGAGATTCTTTTTAGGAAAATGGACACAATTATTTATATACTAATTTACTGCATCATTTTCTGTTGTACATGATATTGATTGATCATCTTAATACCATGATAGTTCTACCCTTCCTGGTTGTAATCTTCTCTATGTATAATAAACGAGATTATGGGTATATTTTTTTTCTATTGACATCTTCAACTTCTTCCACCATCCATGCTTTTAAGGAGTACTAATCCTCCCTATATTTATCATAGATATGTGTAATAATAACATAATTTTGTTTGCAGATGGAGGATAGGGGGTCTCATTAAGAGCCAACCTACCATGTTCATAAGGATGTAGCCAAGTGACATTCCCACTATGGCCACCATACTAGGGTTATGATCCATTGGATAGCCAAAATATCCCTGGAACAGGAGGTCTCATCACAAGCCGACCTGATCACTTTTGCTACATCCCAGTGAATGACAGTATGGTTATTTCGTTACCACACTAGCACATTGATGTCTTCTCTGGAAAAATGCTGGAACTCTCCATTTATAAATTGAGGAGCATGGCTCATATGGGTTAAAACTCAACCTTATCGAGGCTATGGATGCCTGTTGGCAGCAGGGGCTCTACTTATGGTATTGAAGTTATATCTTATCATCAATTATTACTATAATACTCTCTTCTTATTCTCTCTTTTTATCGGAGAAGTTATTTCCTTAATTTTTCCTTGCTTTTTAACCTTTATGCATGAGAAATTGTTTTCCAATCAATCACATCATTCTCAGCTAGAATACCGTCAGCAAAGCATCTTTTTGGCATATTACCATCCTTTTCATTTTTTGCATAACTTATCATCGATCTAAAGTGTCCTATATCTTAATCATAACTATCTTTACAAACTCTGATCTCATTATAACCATACTTCTTGCTATCCTATCATGGATATGTGTACTCTACTTGACTTACTACCGTACTATTCATTCCCTTGCCTTGCGATCAGAACAACACTTTTCCTATGCTTTATGGTTATGTATGCCCTTTTCCAATTGGAGGGGAAGGTTATTTAAATTTTTTTTTTCTAATCGAACTTTTTTCATGCGGCTTATATATTTCTATTCAAAACTAAAACTGTGGATTCAAGAAATTTGCATGCAACGTAGTGATTTGTTTACAGGAGAACAAAAAATATGGGGGGAAACTATATTAGTATAAAGTCTACATTATTGCAACTAACACAAGAGGCTCGAGCAACTTGCAGACAGGATGTGCCTGCATGGATTCCACCTTTTGCATCACTTTCAACATCATTTCAGCCAACATCAGCTTCAACCAATATCAGTCTATACATATCATTCCACATTTTTCAGTTGGTACAACTTGAGGTAAAATAACATACTTTTCTAATTTATTTCACATTTAGGACAATTTCATGCAAAATCCATTGAGCATTATTCATCATCATTCATCCCACATCCTTACCACTTCCCATTTTTCAGAGACATATCATCTTTCAGTTTGGGGGAGTGTTACTTTCATTCATTTCTTTCTTATGACCATGCCATAATATTCTTTATCATCCATTGATATTCTTATTCATTCTCAACACCTCCATTATTCCATGTTGTTTTACACCAAGCATAGATTTCAATAGATTGTAGCAACCACCTCAATTTCGTTTTTTAACATCGCATGAGGGCATGCTAATTCTTCAGTTTGGGGGAGGAACTGCTATACATGATGAATATTTTCTACTTTCTTTCTCACTTAAGGCATAAAATTTCATTTTTATAGGGTGCAGAAATTGATTTGTGTATATCTTTAAAAATTATGAACTCAATTCTTGTAATTTTTTGACAACAAAGAGGTATCATTAAAATACACAAACCCAGAAAATTTCAAGTTAATTAGTTTGTAAAATTTCAGAAATCATGCATTGTCACCTATACCATTTTGTTTATATCTCATGATCCGTGCACCACCACGATCTGATTTTTGGATCATATAAGCATTAATATAGTAGAAATCTACTTGCAAAATTTCAGCAAAATCTGGTTTGTAGTTTTTGAGAAAATGGTTAACGAAGTTTGCTGTTACCTATATCATATTTTTCTGCAACTTCATATACATATAGTTTAACACCAATGTGAAAATTGTTACGGCTTCATCAACATTTTAAAAATGGAATGTTCATTATTTGAGGAAGAAGTCATTTGTTCCATCCATTTCATGAGTCCGGATGAGCAATTTTTGTATTATTACTTGGTTAATACAGAGGCTTTGGGTTGCATGAGGACATGCAATATATTAAGTTTGGGGGTATGTTGGGTTGATAGTTTGTCAATATTATTATCACTCTTTAATGTCTATATCATCCATTTCTACCATTCTTTATCATGTCATTTATTATACTTTATCATATAATTCCATTTTATAATTATTTATGCTCTTATGGATAAATATTATTTATTCTCCTTTATTTTTAATAAATTGATGATTATTATGCATGATTTTACCAATGATAGTGTATTAATAAATTTTTTGTAACATCACTCATCATTTTATCCTCCAAGATATTTTCCAAATTGTAGATTTGATCTCCAGCTCATCAGTAAATATGCCAACTCAAAAATTCGCTAGAATAAGAAGTGACATTTTTGTATTGGACTTTTCGGGCAAATGGAGAAGAATCTAGAAAATTTGAAACATTGGTTTTGTCTAGAATGGACTGAATTAGTTTTAAAATGCACAGTTTTCCCAAATTAGGTCAGTATTAAGAGAAACAAAAGGTTATCTAAATATGATTTTCTTAGATTCGTTGTTGCGACCATTTTCCAAATTATATTCATTGCAATACCAAATTCGACCTATTCTTGTTGAAATGTTGATGGAGAGATATTTCAGATATGATCTTACTGATCAATTCATTGTGAACAACTCAATTTTGTAATGAGAATCACATTGTAATCATCTTGGTTGTAACTTTTCTTTTCTCTCTATGTATTTAAACGAGAACATAGATCAAAGAGGGATATAGATTATTAGAGATAGATTAGATAGGCATGATAGGATAATAGGATAGAATCGAAAGATTTAGCTTTCTTCTTGGGACCTCCATTGTAATTTCAATATACAGAATGTGATTTTGAAGGAGACAGTATTGTAATGAGGATTGAATTTACTGGTTAATACATGATTTACGTTGTGGGTCATTCGTATTCTATGAAGTAGCATAGCAGTATTCGCTAGTGGCTAAGGGGTTGTCCTCTGGTGGACCAAACTGTTATCCCTTTTGTTATGTCTTTCTAATTCACACAAGTTTAAGTGGTTTGATGTTTTTCCATTCTCTGCTAGTTTATCTTATTTGCTATTTTTCGATTTCCTGTATTGCAGTTAGCTTACTTTTCTTTATTCTGACCTTATGTACTTTGCAGGTTTGTCATTTGATTCCATTTACGCTTGCTGTAGATTAAATTGATTATCAGTAAAGCAATTGAATCTTGTTAATTATGATAAGAGTGTTGTTAGTATAGAATTAGCTGAAAGAGATTGGTTAATACTACTAACTCTTGGTTGACATCATTTCCATTTGAATTGCTTAATTGAGTTAGAGTGTGATTCATATAGAATGAGCTGAAAGAGATTGGTTAATGCTACTATGCTCTCGGTTGATGTTATTTTCAATTGAATTGCTTACTTCAGATTTGATTATGATTTCAACTGAATATTAAGTCTTGAAGCTTAGATGTAATATTTCCATTAATAGTTGCAACTTGAGTTTCATAAATGCATTCGTTTACTCTTGTGTCAAGTTTTATAGTTGAACTTAAAAAGAATTACACTTTATATTTATAGCTTGCACATATTGTGTACACTCTTGAAACAAAAATACTTACCGAGGTTGATAATTAATGTGAGGATTCTAGGAGTTTTGAAAGACACCTTTTAGCACCCAACAACATCATGGGAATAAGCTGAACCCTCGGAGGGGTAAGACTTTGCTCATGAGATAGAATAGGCTCTTGAAGAGTTGGATGTAGACATGGAGCAGCAGGAGTTGGAACAAGACACTAATGATGTCCCTCACCAAAGAGAGGTTGACTCACCTGCTTCAATGCACCCAAAAATTGAGCAAGTCTCAGATGACCAAGGAGGCACTGGGATCCTTAGTGGTCAACTGGAAGTAGAGATTCATAACATCTCTTTTGATGAATCTCATCACAAATTTGTGCAATCTCAGAGATTATAGATTCTGGAAGACCAAACATCCCCTATGCAATTTGAAGAGAAAGTGATCATGACTAATGTGCATAAGCATCGAACTGCATCGACTGATGCAGCTAGAGTGTATGTTGAAGCCACTAGCTCAAGTGTTCATTTTATCATAGCTAAGAATGAGCGAATGGCAAAGGAAGTACAGGTGGCAAAGCAGGGAGGAGACTTGGTGAAAATGTTCGCCACAACTGAACTAAAGAAGGCAATATTGTATGAAGTGTTGTCCTTGGACACAGTTATGCGAGCATTTTACTCCAATTTTGGTACCATGCATCAAGCAATCGATCATCTCCATGGATGGCAATAGTGATGTGCAAGAAGAGTACGAATCTTCAAGAACATATATACTACCATTGATAACATATGAGCATGGAAGACGAAGTACAAGGGAGCCCCTCTTCACTTGCCAAAGATGATGAAGGCCTATGTAATCGAGTTGCAATCACGTGTCCATAATTAGATCCAGAACTATGAAGACCTATGCAACTCATTGTCGAGCGATAAAAATGTGTCTTTTTAAATCCTAATTACCTTCACATTAATTGTCAACCCAGGGATGACTTTTTATTTCAAGAGTGTACTCAGTCTGAAGCAGCTATTTACTCAAGAGTAATGTTTTGCAGTATAGTGCTTAAAACACAAAAGTAATTGAAAGCTGGAAACAAAATCTAATTAGAACAACAAGAAACTCAAATTCCCTATAATTAAATCATTCACTCAAACAATCATCAATCGAGGATACAGTAGCAATAAATCATTCCTCTAGAGATTTATGCAATTGAAATCAAACTGGAACAAGACAATCAATTTTGGAATGAGGAAGCAATAACCAATGTTCTCTACAATTCAAAGTCCTGCTTTAAAACAATTAAAAGGAAATTGAAATTGAACTAAAGCTGCTATTGAAAGTAAACTAGTAAAACTCTTTAAAAGCAAACTATTGCAATTAATCAACAGAAATGAACAACAAAGTAAATGGGTAGCAAAATGTAATTAAAGGAATCTAAATAGAAAACTTTAATTAATGGAAATGAATAACAACAAAGCCAAATTAATAGCAATCTTTACTCTAAGAATAAATCAGACAGCACACGGAAATAGAACAACATTGATTAATGATGGAATATCAAATAACGCTGGAAAGTCAAATATAAATACACAATAACTTAACACACGGCACACCTTAATAGTAATCTGATATGGTAATCCAATTATCAGTCTTAGTTATAAAGAACACGACTGTATTTTGTAATGGAATAGCAATGTTAATAGATTCAATTATCGCAAGGAAATATAATCTCTAAGATGAATTTAGTGATACCAATTAATAAGTGTTACAACACGGATACTCTGTAATAGAACAACAATAAAATTTTGTAAGGATCAGCAATGTTATATCAATGATTAAAAGAATAGCAATGCGTTTCAAAGTCGATATGATATTTCTGTCTCAGAGAATGAGATTACTCGATAGATCAAACATAACAGAGATGTGATGTAAACTAATAGAACATACCAGATTACCGAATAAAGCTGATAAGCAAAACCACGCATGAACTACAAATATAATATACAGTAGCAGTACAATCCACCAGAGGCTTGACCCTTAGCCGCCAGCAGATGTTGTTGGGCTACTTCATATAAGGCGAATGAACAACAATTCCCAAATTAGGTATTAATCATTAAACTGTGAATTCATTACAGTAGTTGAAGCTTTGAGAATTACAACATGCAATAATCTCATTTTCCTCCTATTCTATCCCATCATGAATAATCTATCATCATTCTTGAATCTTCAATTCTAAATCCTCAATTCTCTGTCATTTTTCCATGCCCCATCTCTGATCTCTGTTTCCATTAAAATAGAGAGCTCAGAGAGAATTTACAATAGATATAATTACAACAAGATTTCTATTACAAAATTAGATTGTTTCCAACCAATTGATCAACAAGAAGATATATTTCCATCCATCTTTCAACAAGAGCAAGGCGAATTTGGCTTTGCAGCTGAGATTTGGAGGACGGCTGCAACAAAACATCTAAGAAAATCATGCTCGAAGAACCTTGTGTTTCTCTTAGTACAAGCTGAATTTGGGCAAACCGTTCTTACTTAAAGTTAATTGGATCCATTTTAGACAAAACCCATGTTCCAGATTTTCTAGATTCTGCTTCATTTGCCCAGAATCGCAACCGCAAAGCTGTCACTTCTTATTCCAGCGAACTTCTGAGTTGGAATATTTAATGATCAAATCTTCAACCTTGAAGTTGTATTGGAGGCTAAAAATGGTGAATAATGTTCCAACCAATTTGTTGAAACTATTATTGATAAAATCATGCATAATCATCAATTTATTAGAAATAAAGGAGAAGAACTAATATTCATCCATAAGAGCAGAAATCATTTATAAAATGGATTTATATAATAAATTGTAACAAATAACATGATAAAGAAGAGTAAAAATGGATAAAATAAGTGTTAAAAAGTGGTTGTATTCACGATGCCACACTCATCACTGGCATAAAGGCCTCCAACAAAAGATTATTTAAAAGCATGGAGGTTATAATGTAGACTCATCCAATCCCATCACTTGGGACCCCCACTAAGAGAAGCAGGTCCAACAGGAACTTGAATCATACTTCGATGAGCTAATTCGAACTACCACAAGCTCAGACTTGCCTATCAACGCAAACATCATGAGCAAGTATGTTGCTAGTCCAACCACACTAAAGAAAATAATGCACATGATCACAAATGAGTTGGACATTGGAGCCCAAGCAGTGTACCCAGATGCGATGGAGGCAAGGTTGAGGTTTCAGATGGATGTCACAACAGAACACACAGACACTCTCATGGAATACTAATCTTGGCATCAATATGTCACTATTGATCAGCATGAGGATGTCAAGCAATTGGACTTGTATGGTTGTCTATGTACTAAGGATGTCTTGTTTGGCTTGTGCAAGACATTTTTCACATGGGTACATGTGTATTGTAATGTTGAGTCATGTCAAGTGTAAGACAAGTGCCAAGAGTGGATGTAACAACCATTGAGTAGGTGAAGCGTCATGAGGGTAATTGAATGGTCACAAAGGGGAATGTCAAGAGTCAACCCACCCTTTGATATAAATAGTCCCTTGTAACTCATTGCATAGGCTTTTGGTCATCTAATCTTCTACTAAGACTACCTTGAAGAAGGCTTGGAGACTATTGTAATGCTCCTTAGCTTCTCCACTGCACGAAGCTAGTACATCTCTTTAGAGGAGCATGTGGATGTGGCTATAACATTCCACTATTAGGACTAGCAGGTTTACATAGATGTTTTGTATGATTGTGACTTACACTTCTTTATATAATAAGAGACAACACATTTTCATGCATATGTTGTTATTGTAGTTGGAATGTTCCAATTTCCTTAATTATATATGTTGTTTAACTTATGTACTTGTGTATGAGATGATTTGTATGCAAATATATAAATCTTGTTGTTAATGTGTTGCATATGTTATTAATTTTGTCACCATCCATGTCGACTACTCTGCCGGACATCAGATAGACCTTTCTCACAAACCTTGCTATATCAACCATTACAGTCATCTCGAACTAATCTATGAGTGATTTTTGTGTTATCTTACCTTGTATGTTGTGATTGCCACATCCGAGTGGAATTATCCGCGAGAAGTTGAGCATGTCCTTTGTACGGTGTGTTCCTAGCTGAGCTCAGACCGATCCCTTTCAACTTGGAACTAACCTTGACCTTCCTCTCCCCTTCGAAGTGTTGGAACCTCTTGTACACATTCCTTGACTCTCTGCATCAGTGACACCCTTGCCACTGACAGAGTTATCTTACTTGCCTCTGTGTGACATTACAGTCAAGGAATCACCTTACGACCCCACTGCTGGGACTCCTACACAAAATGGTCTAAGGTCTAATTGGGACTTTTTATTGAGGAGATCCCCTTGACATGTTGGTAGGTCTAGGACCGTCAACATTTTTGGCGCTAGAAGGAGGGCCTGATGACAAGCACTGTCCTCTCATCTAGTTTTGAACCTTTGCATACTTTCATGGAGTCTTGCATTGTTCTTCCACTATGGTGTTTTCCAAATCGTAAATATGTCTCCATCTCAGGGAAGCTTTTCAATCTCTTTTCCACTCACATGTATGATGGTGAAGGTGAAGTGGCTTGGACTACGTAGTTACATGACCTTATTTCCATGATTTATGAGAAAGATGAGTTTACTAGTGAAAGAGTTGATTTCCTGCTTGCATACACACTTCACGAATCTCCATTTCATTGGGTGCTCAACCTATCAGCTCACACCGTGCACTCATGTGAGCACTTTTCTGATCTTATTGAAGAAGCGTTATATCATTTTGATCTAGACCATCTTGACAAAAAAAAATTACAATAGTGGAGGGCTCCGCATGAATCAATTATTGATTTTCGGTAGTTCTTGCGTGACTTACAGTTTCAAGCTCTGAGGAGCCAAATGAAGTTCTCTTATCTTTGGGGCCGGTTCAAGTATTGTCTTAATAAATCTGCTCGTCCCAAGAGGAAGCTTAATGTCAAGCCTCACTCAACCTTCTTGATTGATCGAATTGTGTAATCCCATGTGGGAGTAGCCATTGTCACAACAGGCTATCTACCTCCCTCTCATTCAACAGTTCCACCATCGCCTAGTGAGGCCGAGGATCATGTTCGCACATTTGTTCATCATTCACACCATCGCAACATCACTCCACTCAATTTTCGCACAGAGTTGGTTGTGAGTCGTTTGAGTTCTCATATGCATTCTTTTCTTCGACTTCCATCTTTGCACTCAGGTGTTCCTATGGATGATTATGTCTTGTGTTTGTCCATTCTAGACTCTTCACTTGTTGGGAACGAGGAAAAACCCACTACCGAGGTTGGTGTTGCATAACCAAGATGCATTTTCATTCATGAAGAGTATGAGTGGGAGATTGAACATCAAAAATCGGCGAAGGATGACTCCCTCCCATCCAAGCCCCCTCTATTCATTGCTAGCATGTTTAGTGAACTTGCCGTCAATGATTTTTCATGTTTGTCTTCATCCACAGATGCACCCATTGTTGATCACTCGCAGGACTCACCAATGTTAGTCCATCATTCAACAACGGAGAGGATACATTATTCATTGAAGGTCCACTTGATCCTTCATCTGTATTTTCTAGAAACACTGAGGATGAGTTTGTTTGTTTTGCATATACCCCTCTATTTGATTCATCTGATCATGAGGATGTAGAAGAATTCATTTATTTTTTTGGTCGTGGCAGTCATGATCCATTTGCTTCCAATTTTGATCATGATCATGAATCTATCAAAATTGATTTTTCATAGCCACCGGTGTATGATGATCTACTTGATTATGAAGTTGAGACACCTAAGATGGTCGAGGAACTTTAGCTTGAGCTGATGGTTATGTCAGGCCCTCACTTTCTTGAGGTTAGTGTTACCTCCGGTCATGAAATCATTCAATTTGCCAAGTCTCCTCATCACTCGTCTGTATGCATTGAACATCCATCTCACTCATAAATCACACTTCGTCCACTAGAATTGTATGATCCCATTGCTCATGCTTTGGAGGAGTCTTACATTGCAAGCACTCATTTGTGACGTAGGTTGTCTTTGTTTCTTTCGTTTTCTTGCATATCTCAGTCAAGAGTGTGCTTTTTCTTCAAATTTTCATGTAGTGTCACACAACACCATGACAAATTCATGGACTATCCATCATACACATGCACTTGCTTATGTCTTGTGGGCACTTTGAAACTCAAAGTGTGGTTGTCTTCAATGTATTTCTTATATGTTGGTTCGCACAACTGGGTTTCTCAAGGATCAAGCCTTCACGCACATGGGTCTACCAATATGACGGTGGCTATATTGGAAGTATCACATCACTTGATCAGGTCCATGCACCATTAGTGTAGGAGTAGGAGTAGTGTTTGCTTTCACTTGTTTGCATTTATGCTTGTTTGCTTTCATGATTTGTTTTCTTGGTTATTTGCTTGCTTTGATCTCATTTTTCCTTATGCATTTGCTTACCTTTCTTGTTAGTTTGATCGCTTGTTTCGTTCGTAGGTTAGGTTGCATGAAACCATGTGTGACTCATCAAACGAGCTGGGTATAGTACATAAGGGTTTGTACAACTATCGTTGCTTGGGTATCTGTCATCTTGCCTATGTATGATGAAATTATTACTCCTATCCCTTGATACTTCAAAGGAAAATATGTACTCTTCGAAGTGAACCTTTGTGTGAACACAATGCTTGTGTACTAACTAGTGTCAGTGTTATAGAAAAAATTGACATCCTCATCAACTCAGAGGGGAAAGACATGATAGCTGAAGCAAAGACCACAATTACAGGCCTTGATTCCACACTAACGATGGTTGTACACTAAAAACCTACTTTATAAAGCTTGTTTGCAAGCCTAAGCGTATATTTGTGACCCTACTAACTCAACTTGCTAGTAAGGGGACAACTTTAGTGAAAATTAGTGAAGTTCCAAGGGTCAAAGGAACGAATTGACTCATAAATATCTAGATATTTGTTCCTAAAATTACTCAAGAAAAGCAAGGAAACATCCAAAATCAACCTATTTGGAGGATTTCTAATCCAAAAGAAGGAGGAAAATGGGAAAGAGCTGAAAAGCATGACAAGTTCATTTCTTTTGCCCTAGGGAACTCAAGGAGGAACTTGGCAACCCTAACTCAATTTATACATAAGCAAAGCCAGGGCTATTGTGATAAGGGTTAGAGCATTTGAAAGGATAGCATACTTGACTATTGAGCATTCTCTCAAGTCATGAGAAGTGAGCAAGAAGAGAGAGAAGCTAGAGGGATAAAGGAAGGCTGATGGAATACATGGTTGTAATCACTCTTCGAATATTAATAAAGAACTGCAGTTGTACTGTCTACTCTATGGTGTCAGTACTTTGTTCATTAAGTTGTTTGTCCAATAGCTATTTGCATGAGTAGCTTAGTTATATGTAATTAGATGTTCTTTATGTATTCATGTATTAGTTATTAGAGTTATATGACGTCATTACGCTTGTCTCTTATTTGTGAAGGACTTGATCTAGATCCGACTGAGAGAACTCCCACCTAGCTGCATTGCACTCTCCAGCAAATCTACACTGAGGCTTGAAGTAATCTCCTTCTCTTTGATATTTAGTTATTGTTTATGAACATGCATGTAACTTTGTGATAGTTGCAGATAATCTTATAGTTTGTCAAAGGTCCTGGGAAAACCTTTGAGGGTATTTTCATTCTCCATACACTGTGCATTTTACAGCATTGCAGAATTGGTGACTCCACTAGGGACTATACATCTAGTTCCCGATTTGCCCAGACAGTCCTCAGTTTTATCCTCCTTCTAATAGCTTCCTATACTTCTGCAATCCCTTTCTGACCCACCAAAAAACTTGTTGCATCTTTCCTACATGTATTCATCTCTGAATCTAATATAGGAAGTCCTCTTTTTGACTGATTTCCCACACTAACGCAGGCTAGTAGACTACACAAAGCTTTATAAAGAACTGTGTCTACTCACGGGGAGCATTAGTGGACCTATTAACTCTTTGTAGCCATTGTTACAATGCATTAGTCTCCCAATAACTTTATTTTCAGTTGTGTTTGTAAGCCAAAAGGGATAGGAAGCCTTCTCATGCACTAAAATAAGACCTGTTACTACATTTTCCTAGCAAAATCAGTGTCCTAAAAAGTTTGTTTTTGGGAAATACTTTTTGTTTTTCTTTCTTAAAAGCATTTTTTATGAAAGAAAGACCCACATTTTTTTATTCATCCTTCTATTTAGCTGGTTAAAAGCTACTCTATTTTGGTTTCAAGTAGTTGTTAAGAAATATTGGAAAGAACTCTTTTGGTTATGCATGTGTTAAATGACTATGCTGCATGGAAAGAATATGAATATGTGAAAAACTCTCACCTATAGAATACAACTTGTTTTCATCGAATTGATTTTTTTTTAAAGCAATGTCTTGTGCATGATTTATTGAGATAGAGTCTCATCACATTTCATACGTCAACTCCCCTACCGAAGACAATAATCAAGTACACATAAAATTTACCTAAAATCAATCAGTAACTCTTTGTTAAGCAAACAAACATTAGTATAGGCTAGGATCTTGGGCTAAGCAATGCGAGTAAACTGCCCAAGGTCGAAAACCAAACTAGTGTCATTAAAAGAGAGAAAAATTCCTTCTACACTCATACTACAAGGACCACTCCAGTAAAAGCTAAGGAAAATATGAGACAACATCGGATTGTAAGTGAAGGTAGCCCACCTTCTCTTACAACTCCTCTGGGTATTCTGTGTATTGGGAATCCCTTCGGGGATTTCAGAGCTGAGTCGGGGACCTATGTATCCTGCCCACATAGTGTGTTGTATATGACTATGTGCCCCCCAGTGGTGTCTATGATTTGAGGTATCTTTAGTGGCCAAAATTTTAGGGACTTACACAAGGTGACTAGGACGGGCTATCCTAGTACCTAACATGGACGGATCTACTCTATCTTCAATTTTTGGGAGGGTGCTTGTCTCCATGAGAGTACTTGGCCCCTCAATCTGATGTTTGAGTGAAGCTCTAGAATAACCATAACTATACATCAAACCTTCTCTGTTATTCATTGAGATATTGGGTTTCATTTTCGGTGATCGATGCTTATCAGATAGGGTAATTTCCCTCTATTTGTTGATTAATCAACTTAGTGTAATTTTTATATTTTTTAGGCACCTGAGTCTTATAATTTTGAGACTTTAACAAATATCATGATAAAATTTATTGATAAAAATTAACTGTCACTGTGGCTACATCTAACCCTTGTCATCAATCTAGATGATTGCTAGGGCTTCCTCCACTCATTGTGGAAGATCCGCCGACTTCCAGTGGACTGGATTCCCTATCTCTGGGTAATCATTCTCACAGATCTCACACATGATCTGTTTGGATAACTGATGACTCAAGTTTGCCGAAGAATTTATTTACCGAAGGATTCCTTCCTCCCTTAAAACCTCCACTTACGAACCCGTCGGACCCAATCTTGGATCCCGCGGTACCTGTACTTCCTACTTCGATAGTTGGAACATTTAAATGTATCCCGTCGACAACAAATGGGTCGTGGGACTTTAGGGACACTTTTGGTCATCCACCACTTCCCTAGTTGACAGTCACCATAACACTGGTAATGGTGAATCCCGCTATCCTATTTGTCCTAGGTACAACCACTCATATGACACCTCTACGAGTGGAACCCAGTCGATGGCGGGTTCCACTCCTTTAGTGTCAAACTACATACCTTCAACAAGTGCTACGTATAACGCTCAATATAGCAATATAGTAGCGGTTCCCATCCACCAAAAATATGGTCGGCCATCATTGTACAGTTCGATTCCCCATATTCAAATATCTGGGGGCATTCCAAATATGCACATGCCCGTAGGGAACATAATAGTTCCCCCTCCGTTCTCATGCATGCATGGTCAGTCTCTAATTGACATGAGCATTCCTTATATCAATCGAGGACAAATGGTTAGTTCTATGATGGGTGGGAACCCTTTCGGAGGTCCTAACCAATCCATGGGGGCACCCTACTTGCACATTCAAATGATTCAAGGGGGCACCACTTATCCTGGGGGAAATTCAATACCCGAGTATCAAAATCCTAATGGAAATCCACTCTACACACCATACCTCAAAGAAAATGCTACACCACATAGCCCACATATAATATTGGGAGTCCAACGATGGGAGGAGTGCAAAGCTCCTCATGTCAAATGTCATCACCTTGGTCCGAGTCGGGGGTGCCACACTCTCTACATTTCTTCGCAACATTGGATATACCCGACTTGTACATACTCACAAATGACCCCGTCTATCATAATTTACAATGGTTTTCGATCCAACATAAGATATCGATGGACAGCCCCAAGTTGGATAGCAAGCATGGGGAGGATCCGGGTACCCATATCACCACCTACCATCTTTGGTGTGTTTCAAACTCTATGGTGGATGATAGTCTCTAGTTACATCTTTTTCTTTGCACCCTCACTGGCAACACAGCTAAATGGTACATTGAGCTACCACGTGCTTCAGCAAAATCCTTTGACGCTTTAGCGATGGAATTCCTAAAGCACTTCTAGCTACCTATTCGCTATGAGACTGGGACAAAGCTCCTCACTTCATTATGTTAGGATACTTCCACCCACATCTCAAATCATATACATGAATGGAGATGTAGGCAAAGGTTAATTAAAGCTCCCCTCTTAGACTATCTGTTATCAGTATGGTTTTGGAAGTCCTTACTCCCACAAATCATTAAAGATGCCACTTTAGGTGGTGCAGTCATAGAAGACCAATCCATGCATTGTGCCCAGCACTTGGATATGATATATTTGCAGTTTGGAACTCTTTACGACGTAATCCTGAATTCCCCTCACAACTCTAATGTCTCCCCTACTCAGCACCCTGGAGCGCACACCAACGAGATTGTTGGTGCAAACTCTAGGGCTGTTGTGCAACAACTTAGTGGTCACATTGCCTAGATGGTAGTGGACCCCTATACCAAATTGACTACTCTTCCTACCACCGCAATCAACTCTATACAGTGTACACAAAAGACTGGTGGTAAGAACAAGAAGAATAAGAAAAGGACCGCTCCTTCTAAGGAGCAATCAACAAAGAAGGCAAACCAAAAACAGAAGGCCGTTGTGCCTGCTGACGATGGAAAGGATAAACCCACCATATTTCCCTGCAAAATATATGCTCAACACCACATGACCTATCATTGTTCGCGTCTTCAGGAATGCACATAATACATTGCTAAAAACGATACTGGTCGGACCCTTGCTATCCTCAAAAATCCTTTCCCTACTCAGCAACAGCAAAACGTTATTGCAAACCAACCGCAACCCTCGCAAGGGGGCAATGATGGTTCACAACATCCTTTAGCTGGTGAAGGATCTTCTATCGTTTACACATTTGAAATAGTAGATCTACAAACACGAGCCAAATCTTATGGAGCTCCTATCTCTCATGCAGCGGAACCTTGTTCAAGTCCAAACCCACCACCGCCCAACTATTTTCATATCAAAAGGCTGGTTGCAGAGCTTGTGATTTGACTCCCAAAAGGGGCACTTCGATGCAGAATGCATAATACATCTGCACGTACCGCCCAAAACTACAACATTGTAGAAGAATTCGCATAAGCACTATCAGCTATGTTGGTGCTTGAAGTATTACAAACATTCCCAACACAACGGAAAGCTTTGATTTTAGTTATTGGTGGTATCGACCCATAGGATTCCATGCTTGCAATTTTCGACATGGAAAAGTGTAAACCTCCCCCTTCTCACCAGCTTGCATTTCAAGTGCAAATTACTTTGAAAGGTAAAAGTATACACTGAACTATCATTGACGAAGGTGATTCTACCTGCGTCATGTCAGCTTCATGCTGGCTCGCTTTGGGTTCTCCAACCCTATCCCCACCATCAAACTCCCTTAAAGCTTTCGACGGCCACACTTTCATCCCAAAACATTACCTGGCTAGCTTCCCCATCACTTTGTATGGGAAAATGGTAATGGTGGACATAGAAGTTGTAGAGAAAAAACTCGACTATAATCTCTTGCTGGGTCATAGTTGGACATATGCCATGACGGCCATAATATCTACTATCTTTCACATCATACTTTTTCCATTGGATGGAAAGGTAGTTACAGTAGATCAACTGTCTTTCTGCACCCCTGATTATTCATCATTACTAAGTAGCTTCGTACCCCTAGTAGGTGGTGCACCTGACTCTTACGTTAGTGTCGGTATCAATCTATTGAAGGCTTCTTCCCTTATGGGTTGTTTCCTTCTTCAGCCGCCGAAGGTTCCATATTCGGTCGACATTTTTTCATCTATTCATCATGAACAGATCGATCAATGGATCCTACTAGCTCCTTCAAACCTTAACACATATGGAGACCAAATCCCACTATCACCTACTGAATTAGCTTACCAAGCCATTCAATCTGTATCTATATCTCTGGTCACGTTGGTTAAAACCAATGGTACCACTGCCCTTCCCATAAATGCTCCTCCTTTCGACCTACTTGATCAAGTCCTACCTACATACTAAGATATTCGAGAAATCATGAGTTTAGGAGAGCGACCTTGGGAGGATTGGCACCATCGTGTTTTGATATCTATTTCGAACATGATGCCTCTTCAAATCCTATCCCCTAGCATACCAAAAATCATTTCCTAACCCTATATGATCCTCCAACCTTTTGAGGCCGAAGGAAGCATGGGCAATATTTCACACACATCGTTCACTGATATTTCTGTCAAGACAGGCACCGTGGAAAACATTCAGATTGGATCCGATTGCAATCCTAAGGAAATTGCAAGCTTCACATTCCTATTTAAGGAATTTCACAATGTATTCACCTCGTCTCATGAGGAAAAGCCTGACATTAAACTTTCTATTGTTGCACATGAGATAAAGCTTTACGATGATGCAAAACCTATCAAGTGTCAGATCCCTTCCTTACAAATAGTCGTTGAACTATTGCTCGGCACTACAGCCAAACAAGAATGCTTACTATACCTTAATCAGCTGGACAAGACCCGTCGATATGCCGCATTGGCACTCGAGGCTCACAAGCGCTGGGTAAAATCCCAATATGAAAAAAAGGTTAAGCTTCATTCCGACCAAGAGGGCAACCTTCTTTTTCTCTATGATCAGAAACATAATCTCTTGGGGGCAAGAGTACTTCAACCCTTATGGCTAGGTCCCTATATTGTCAAGAAAGTCCTCTCACAAGGGGCATATGAACTGCATGACTGGGAAGGAGTCCCACTCGTGGAGCCTAGAAATGGGCTCTATCTGAAGAAGTATTATGTCTAGTATTGCACTAGGCATGTGCTTTGTAATTTTATGTATTCATAAGTTTTGCTTCCCATTTTGGTGTGATTGGATTGTTTTGATATTTATTGGAGCACTTATCTCATGCATTCTTCTCAGAATTCAGATGTCTTTGTTACCCTTAGCATATGTAGGATACGTAGATGGTGCCAGTCATCGCACATGACACATTGCATCAACTGCTTGGGTCATCTACACACTCGATTCAGAACTATTTCACTCCGGAGGAATCTTTCTTGGTACTGCCACTAACAATATTGCCGAGTACATGTCTATCATTTCACTTCTCATGGAAGTGTCATCAAGGGACATCTCCAATCTGGTGGTCATGTTAGACTCCCAACGAGTTGTTATGTAATTGACCAATCATTATCACATTCATAATCCAACATTGTTGCGTCATTATCTAAGAGTACAACCCCTGGAACGTCGATTTGAAATAATCGCATATGAACACATTCCTCGAGAATTAAATACGGTTGCTGATTCACTAGCTAACTATGTATTAGATTTGCATCTATCTCATTCTTTATAGAAACATGCATGAAAAGGTAAAAAATTTACTGAGCTAAAATTTTTACGAAAACATTTAAAACACATTTACATCATCAAAATACCAAAATTTTCGTATATATATATATATCGAAATCCAGTTTTTTACATCAAAATATTCCAAAACATAGATGTTTTAAGTAAAAAATGGCTATGAAACCCAGCTACAAACACCCATTTGGCTATGCCAAAACACCTGCTAAAAAGAGCCTATTGCTCCTGAAATGCTAAAATTGTTCTAGCTATCCTCTGAAGAGGAACAAGATACTGCTCAAGTACACCGACTGTGTGCCACTGCATATGGGAGGGAATCTTCCTCATAGGAAGAGGGGGACACCCATGATCAAACCCTCCACGTTCCTCAGAACCTCATGGAGATTGTTGGCATCTCCCCCTCCAGCAGGTAGTTGGCCTCCATGTCGCATATGGCGAGGTTTTCCTATAGGTTGTAATTGCGCCACATCTATTTAAGCATAAAGTTTCATGTTAGTAATTATTCCACCTATAAAAGCATTACATAAACATTCAAAAGCTAAAAAATACTTAATGTACTGTAAAAACTAATTCTCACCTTGAGGACCCTAGTTGGTCCCACATGGTAACATCAAGTCTGGGTCACTGGTAAAGTCCATGCCCTTATAAGCATAGTCATCAATTATCACAATTTGGCCATGAAGCCACTGGAATAAATCTTAATCGAAGAAATGCCAGATCTGTCCTCCTCCTGTGCGAGGATCAAGTGATGACTAGTGACCCTGACTTGGCTCCCTGGGATCAAGGGGACCTAAGCTCATCCTTGGGTGCATAACAAGAACCCTCTCAAGGAAGAATGAAACTATGATGGTACCATAGCCAAAACTATGTTGGGTACAAGTCTTGCATGCTATTAATTCTTCCTTCAACTGGTGAAGCACTACTTCACACCAGTTGAATGTCTGTGGTTGGACACAATCAACTGCAAGCAAGAGTTGGGCCTTTGTCACAATGTGGGGACTCTTAGACCCCGCCAACCGCACAATCAACCATAAAAATGCCCTCATAAACCTAGACCTTATCCTCTCTATGGGGACTCTATTGCTGACGAGTCCAATCTCAAGGAGGCAGTAAGATTGCACCATCTCTAAGGTAGATCATGGATCTGGCCTACCACTGGTGAGGTTTTCCTGTGACCCACGACACAACAAACCAGTCAAAAAATATATGTCATCACGGTCAATAACCAGCCCCTGATCTCAAATCCTGAACACTTGCTCATGTTCATTCTAGCACTGGATAATTCATCTCAATAAATCCTCTTGCATTCTCATAAGATCCAACTTTGCATACTTCAATAAACCGTAGCAGCGCAATGCAAGTATGCATGCTAGATCACTTCACATTAGCAATTCCTAGTTATCATGGACCTATTCTCTCCATAGGTGAGTCATTATAGCCTTAAACCTGCATGAAATAACCCTAAAAATAGTCAAAATGGGGCAACATAGGTTTAGGAATCCTTGCATGAGGTTTTTAACTGCACCCTTCAGCTCTAAAGCCCCCCACCCAATGATACACAGGGAGGATTAATGCCCTCCTGTGGCTTGTACATGGAATTTAATGCTCCCTACGTTCCATCTAGAGGGTGTTAGTGTGCAAATAGGGCTTTAGGGCACCCGAGATCTGCAAAATTCCACCCCTGAAACTATCAAGAAAGGTTAAGTAATACATAGAGAAAGGTTTTAGCCTCTACCTGGGACTAATGAGATGTCGAATGGTCACCCGAATCTCCTACAATGGTCTGCATAAAATCTGCTCGTCTTTAGCTCCAAAATGCTCTCACAAATCTCAAATAGTGAAAATGATGAATGTGAAAGCTCAAAACATTTCCTTATATTTATTTTTGGAGACATGATTTTTTCAAATCATTAAAGAGGAGGTAGTCCATTCTCCATGATTTTTTATCATGCATGAACCCATATGGTAGGAATTTATGCCTTTTTATACTTTTTACCACTTTTGATGAAAGTACCTTTAGGAATGAAAAGCAGTAACAACTACCTACAATTCTCAAATAGAGCACTTTTTGGGATATTTTATCGATCTTTAAAAAATAGAAACATCTCTGAGTTTTTCATTGTTGAGCTTGTTAAATATATACAACAATGGTCTCAGTAGCTATTTTTCATTCTTTCTCCAATTCATTAAAACTGAAAAGACCATCAAGGCATTCTTTTTAGGAACTTTTTTCTCACTCGTTAAATTGAAAAAAAGCCCTAGTTCTGTCTTTAGGCTCATTAAACATTATAAAGATGACCTGGGCATTCTTTTAGGTACATTTTTCACTCGTTAAACTAGAAAATCCTGAGTTTTTTTTGCCGGGCTCCTTAAATATATATGGTAGCAAACAAGAGCACTTTCTTTTTTGGGATTATTTCTCGCTCTTAAATCGAAAAGTCCCTGAGTTTTTCCCCTCCTTAAGGCTCATTAAATCTACAAAGGAGGAATGAGTAGTTCTTTTCCTCTTTTTCCTTGATCACTAAACTGAAAAAGATACCATGAGTTTTCTTCATCTCACTCATTAAAATTTGATGAAGGCATTGAGTTTGTCATCACGTGACTCATTAAAAATTAATGATGAAAAATGAGTTTATTCCATCTTCTTGTACTCGTAACAAAATGAGGTCGACATCTATTAAACATAGGTTTCTCTTTATCCAGATTCAATAGATTAACTAATGGAAAAGTAACCGAGCCATCTATAATATTAACCTTTTGTTGCACCCGGTTAACAACTATGACAAAGGGACCACTATGGAGTTGCTCTTTACGATCTTTTTAGACTCTCTAAATATGAAAAGACCACCGAGTTAGCTAGTCTGGAATCTTTAAATTACATAGACAAGATATAGAGTCGTTCTTTTTACGGTCCTTTTCAGACTCTTAAAACATGAAAATATTGATGAGTTTGCCTGTCTGGACTCATTAAACTAATCAGATGGGGCATAGAGTCGCTCTTTCTGTCATCCTTTTCAGACTCTTTAAATATGAAAATATTGACGAGTTTACCCGTCTAGACTTGCTAAACTAATTAGATGGGGAAATTGGACAGTACAACTATATAGCCTTATTAGGAAGCGTGGTTTGGTAGCAGTCATTCCCTTGAAGATGGAACTCCCTCAGATAAACCTTCCTTATGACGACCTCTCAATATGAACCATACCATCCTATGAGTGTAGAATATATACCCCGATGTTCTTGTAGCTTTGTATCCTAACACTGTTTGGTGTTCATGAGTCTAGTATTGTCTGGTTAAAACTGTTGTCGTTCCTTCTATTTTTCAAGGGTTAACCTTTTGTTTTATCCATCAACCCATCAGGCATATCCTACCATAATTCCCTCTATTGATTAGACCCAAATTCTCAAAAGGTTCCTCGAAAAACAAATCATTCTTATCCCGTTTCATGTTGATTGATGTAGGACACATTATTGCCTACCTTTTGACAGGTATCTTCCTATAGACTTCAACACTCTATCCAGGAAGACAACCCAGAAATACATCCAGTGCCTTGTTACTAACAGACATTAGTGGCAGGTTGCCTTGTGTTTGATCAGGGGTTCTCATTATTGGCTCTTGGTTAAGATATTCTATGGGTGTTCAACGACAAAGACATCTTTCACACTAGTTAGATTGTACTGTGCATCTTCGAGACCATCACCATTATCGGTGGCCTACCTTGCATCTATTAATGGTATGCATTATTGACTACTAATCAGATGATTTCGTGCATGTTCAACGTCAACACATATATTCACATGTATCGATATATGCTCTTCAGTGAAGCAGAAATCAAGACCTTGGGTAGACGCTTGCATCACTCAGCCTTGTTTCCTCTCCCAAGCTGCGGATATTGTTTTTTGGAGACAACTTATCATGATGATTCTATTATGAACCCGGATCCACATTGTGCTTATCGATGGCTAGTATCGTCATATCTCTTTATAGAAAAATCATTCCGACATAGCTACTGAGCATGGGAATCCTCTAGCAGTTTATATATATGTGTTGTATCAGGTTTCCCATACCACGTGAAGCTTCAATCCTCTCTCTCTTTTTGAAGGAAAATTACTATTAAAGTAAAGAATTTCAGCCATCGTCGCAGCCTTTGATCTCATACTTTAGGGGGCATCTATTATACAACAAATTGACCACCTCATCAACTCAAAGGTGAAAGACATAATAGCTGAAGCAAAGACCACATTTGCAGACCTTGATTCCACACTAACGCTAGCTGTGCACTAACAACCTGCTTTATAAATCTTTTTTGCAAGCCTAAGGGTGAATTAGTGACCCTACTAACTCAAGTTTCTATTATGGGGACAACATTAGTGAAACTTGGTGAAGTTTCAAGGGTAAAAGGAACGAATTGACTCATAAGTATGTAGATATTTGTTCCTAAAATTACTCAAGAAAAGCAAGAAAACATCCAAAATCGACCTATTTTGAGGATTTCTAATCCAAAAGAAGGAGGCAAATGGGAAGGAGCTGAAAAGCATGGAAAGTTCATTGCTTTTGCCCTAGAGAACTCAAGGGGAAACTTGGCAACCCTAACTCAATTGCTACATAAGCAAAGATAGGGCTATAGTGATAAGGGTCAGAGCATTTGAAAGGATATCATACTTGACTATTGAGCATTATCTCAAGTCATAAGAAGTGAGCAAGAACAAAGAGAGAGAGAGAGGCTGGAGTGCTTAAGGAAGGCTGATTCAACAAATGGTTGTAATCAATCTTCCAATATTAATACAGCACTGCAGTTTTACTGTCTATTCTTTGGTGTCGGTGTTATCATTCATTAAGTTGTTTTTCCAATACCTATTTGCATGAGTAGCTTAGTTATATGTAATTAGATGTTCTTTATGTATTCATGTATTAGTTATTAGAGTTATATGTTGTGATTATTCTTGTCTCTTCTTTATGTAGGACTTGATCTGGAGATGGTTGAGGGGACTTCCACCTAGCTACATTGTGCTCTCCAACAAATATACATGGAGGCTTGAGGTAATCTCCTTCTCTTACTTTGATGGATAGTTATTGTTTATGAACATGCATGTAACTTTGTGACTATTGCAGATAATCTTACAGTTCGTTGAATGTCCTAGGAAGACCTTTGAGGGTATTTTCATTCTCCATACACCATGCATTTTACCCCATAGCAGTCACCTTCTCTAGTCAATTGTTTTTTGATTAACCCTTATCAGATTAGTCAAGTAAAGTAAGTTGAGGGGGAAAACTTCACAATCACATGAGAGATATAATAAAATACTTCTCTCCTCGAACAACCTCCTCTTCCCTCAATAAGTTGAGATCCCTCTTTCACCTCTAAAATGAATAAGTGTTATGCATAGTGAAATTAAAATGAAAAAAATAAAAATGTCAGAAAATTCAAAATGGAAAATAAATAAGGCAAAAGAAGAGAAAGGCTTCTTGTGCAGGGAGGTGATGCAAGTAACTCCATTAGCCTACTGACCAGGCTCGCTGATAGCGGAGCCATGCTTGTGTTCCTATATGACGTCACTGAGGTACTGTCTAGGCCTTCTAGTAGTGGAGCAACACTAGAGATGAAACTAAGACTCTTGTAACTATACCCTTCAACCCCAGTCGAAACAACTGTGTTGTCTCGTATTGGAATGTGTGCCAATTGATAAAGATTCTGGTAGATGTTATATCTTACATCAACCTAGTGTGAAGCCAAGATCAGCTAAGAACTGAGTAATACTTACGGAGGTGTTAGACTTGTTTGTCGCAAACAAGGTCAATCTAGAGAGCTCGAGTTCTACCGGTGTGTCCCGAAGTGTTGTAGTGGCTAAAAGCACCCTCCAAAATTTTTCCTTAGCCTATTTTGGAGCCTCAACTACCACCCTTAGACAAAACTTTGTCTTTGTTCGTCAAGTACTCAAGGTTTGGTTTTTTCCTCGCACAAAGGCAGGTTGTCGATCACAACCGATCCATTCCCCTCATAGGCTGCTTATCTGAACTTGGTTGAACTGTAAGCTGAGAAACTTCCCCTTGAAAATTGTGCATTCGTATAGGGAAACCAATCTTCCATTTAGGAATTGTGCAATCATCTCTCATAGCATGCTAGTCTTTAGGATAGCGCAATCCTGCCGCTGAAACATCCGAGTAGGATTTGCGCAATTTTTCCAAGAAGCAAGCCATTCAGCCAAAGATTTGTGAAAATATCGGTACTAGTTAGCTTTTCCTCCTAGAAATTATGCAAACCCCTTGGGCATTCATCCCATCTTAAGATCAAGAATGCACATTTTTCCCAAGCAGTTGAGCACTGGCATGCATGGACAGTCCAGTTGACTAGTTCCACCCTGGGCCTAGGAAACTTGACTTGCATCCATGCATGACCTGATCTTCCCGGAATAGCAAGAGACAACATTGAAAAGGCATCACATGATTTAGGGAGGTATGTTTAGCAGCCGAAGATTACATGCAAAGTTGTTTCAGAAGTTTCCCTCAAAGTGACACATTTTCCTAGATTTGTGGCATGCATGCCATGAGACCCAAATTATTTATTTTACACATCAGAGCTCATTCATTCACATCAGTTGTGGAGATCTGACATTCCATAGCACATCCAGGACTCTTTGACACATCTAGCTCAACTATTCATGGGAAACTAGCCTCAACTTGTCCTTTTCAACATTTATGTCACTTTTTGTGTATTTGCTTGTGTGAATGTTGATTGCATGATTTCTCTTAACAAATATTGTCTTTTACATACATTCTAGCTTGTCCTAGCTCTGTTTCAATTTTCGTTGTTATCTCATTGTTTTTGCATGCATGAAATTATTTTTCACGGACATTCGCCCAACCGACAAATGACCTCACCCACATTCATGTTGATATGTTTGTTGAATCTTCCATTCATGTTTTTTATGCACTGGTTATCACTTATTCTATCACTTAGTGTCACCATTAATTTCACCAACTTACTTGCTTTCAGTTGCCCGTCAGCGAGTCAGGCCAACCTTGGGCCGGTCTCTACCTTCACCAAGGCTACATTGCGCAATCTGGAGAAGGAAGGCTCACCTTCCTCTCTAGATTTGCACATTCTAGCCTAGCACTAGCCTCCTAGAGTGATTTTCACATTCGTGGAGGCTAGTGGCTGCACTAGCAGTGCTTCGCAGTTGGGATTATGCATTGTGCAATCCCAACAGCCAACTACCCAACTAGATTACGGATTTTGCAGATTTAGTAGCCAATCCAACCTTTTAGTTAGTCCACACTATCTTTTGTATAGTTCTGGAAACCAGCTACTCAACCTCCCAGTGAAATTTGTGTAATCTTGCTCATCATTTTCCCAGGTATGTGTTGTGCCCTTCCAAGGATTTGCTTTCTTTTCACTGACATATTTCTTGCCATACATGCTTCTTGTTTCTAGATCTTTCAGGTGTTCATCTATCTCAATTGCTTCCAAAAGAACATGACCTTAGGACATTGATGGTATGGAATTTGGAGCAGCAGCTGAGTAGATGTCCTCTAGTCTGCGAATCTATGAAGATACGAAGCTGTATCTAGGCAAGGACATCAAACTGAAGTGGAAAGAGGTGAATGAAACATTCATAGGTATTTTTGGGGAATACCTTGAAGACCAGGAGGTGTACGTGAACATTCATAAGTCTAGCTTGTACCAGATTGCTTGTAGATACCTCGCGTTCCTATGCATGGACATGATTCACTGGATCATCTCTCACACTTACCCTGAGACAATGACATTGAGAAGTGTTATTGGGAAGAATATTACAACCTTTTGGGCACGATATTATGATGATATTTATCAAATGGACAAGCCCATGATTGTCATGACCCCTCCATTCATATTTCCCAACAATAGAGGCCACTCTAGTGACATTCTAACGGATTAGGTAAAGCAGCCAGCTTGTTTGAGCATAACACAAAATTATATCTATAAGAAAAATATATCGAGGAAGATATACCAATAATTAGTCATAGTTTCATGTTGACTGAGTGGCCAAGCAAGCACGGAGACCATCCCTCAGATTTGAGTGGTCGTGTAGACCAACTGGCTAGAGAAGGAAGACCATCAAACTCATCTAGAATACTGGCTCATCAACTAAAGTAGAAAGTCACAAAGGCTTAATAGTCACCTCAAGGCATCGATGAATAAATTTACATATCTCCCTACATTCTAAATGCAATATATGTTCGACATGAGTTCCCGGGCTTAGAGTGGGCATGGTCATCGATAGAGACTATTATGAACATGTATTTCAAACTATTCTCTAAATCCAGTTTCAAATGAGTAATCATATAAATGTCTGAGCATTTTGTCACCCCAATATATAATTTGATATTCGAATAGGATCCACCTTGCATGTCAGAAGATGTAATGAAGCCATTGTTAGGTGTTTCAAATTGGTATGCCTCACTGAATGACAAATTCATCATAGTGTTTAGTGCGGAGAAGCCTCCACATGTTTTGTCAAAGTTTTCTTTGGATGTGCGTGTCATGTAGGAAGTAGCATATCATATCTCTGCAGGATTAATAACTAGGTTGTTGCGGAAGAAGAACGAACCTTGGCCCACTCTTCCATTGCGAATTGGGTTATAGAAGATCTGGAGCATCAAGCAAGCGGATGTCGAAGTTGAACAGATGAAGAAGTACTTGTTTGACCTCCAGAGCTTCAACCCATATGACCCACATTGCATAGTGAAGGATCACTACATGAGAGTTTAGTTCAAGTGGATCCATGGGGCATGCCATTGGGCCAAGGAGGGCTCATGGAGTTATTGCTTCAATTCCTCCAGAACCAATGAATAGGTCAGTTTCGTCGTAGAGTGGTTAGCACAACAACATGAAGCAGGATGATAGAGAACACCAGTAATAGTAGCAACAGTAGAAAAAACAAAGCCAAGCATACCTACCAGTCACAAAGGAAAGATAAAGGTTGTCAACCACATGGAGGAGGAATAAAGCTACAAGTTTTGAGCAGATCCACTTGTAAAGAAAGAAACTATGGGTATTCAAGAGAAGTGGGAGCAACACGACAAGAAAATCACTCGAAGGCAGAGGGACAAGAAGAGAATGGAAGAAGCAGAGAGGGAGTTGCATGAGCTAAGGGAGAAAATCTGAAAAGAACAAGAGTTGTGCCAACATGAGAAGGAAACACAACAACATTAGATTTAGCAGGGGGCACATCATGTGTAGATAGACAAAGTAACACTTGTAGAAGTAGTTGATTCTTATGACTAGTTGGCATTAGGTGAATAGGGTGAGCCCTCACAGGCACAAGACATTGCTCATGAGATAAAATGGAATCTTGAACAGTTGGATGCAGACATGGAGCAATAGGAGTTGGAACAGGAAACTCACCTCATGCCTCACCAAAGAGAGGTCGACTCACCTGCTTCAATGCACCCAGACAATGAGAAAGTCTCGGATGACTATGGAGGCTCTGAGATCCTTGGTGTTCAACTAAAAGCATGGATGCACAACATCTCCTTTGACGAATCTCATCACAGAGTTACGTATTCTCAGAGATTACAACCTCTAGAAGACCAAACATCCCCTGCATAATTTCAAGAGTAAGTGGTCATGACTGATGTGCACAAGCATCCAACTACATTAGCTGATGCAGCTAGAGTGTATTTCGAAGCCACTTGCTGAAGTGTTCATTTTCTCATAGCTGAGAATGAGCTAACGGCGAAGGAACTACAGGTGGCCAAGAACGAAGGAGACTTGGTGACAATGTCTGCTTGAGATGAACTAGAGAAGGCAATACTGGATGAAGTGTTGTCCTTGGACACAGTTATGCGAGCATTGTAATCCAAGTTTGGTACCATGCATCAAGCAATCGTTCATCTCCACGGATGGAAGTAGTGATGTGCAAGAATATTATGCATCTTGAAGAAAATACGTACTATCATGGTAACGTGAGAGCATGGATGATGAAGTACAAGGGAGATCCACCTCACTTGTCAAATATGATGAAGGCCAATGCAGTCGAGCTACAAGCACGTATCCAGAGTTAGATCCACAACTATGAAGACCTAACATAACTCATCACTAGAATATAGGCTTCCCATGCATGGGTATTCAAAATCATGGAGGTTATAGTGCACATTCATGCAATCCCATCACTTGGGACCCTCACTGAGGTGAAGAAAAAGAAGTAGTTCCAACCAGAGATTGACTCGTACTTCGATGAGTTGATGCACACTACCATCAAACTAGACTTGCCTATCAGTGCAGACATCATGCAAAAGTACGTTGTTGGCCTGGCCACACTACATAGAATGATGCACATGCTCATAGATGAGTTGGACAAAGGAGCCTGAGCAGTGTACCCAGAAGCTATGGAGGCAAGGTTTAGGTTTTATATGGATGTCACAGCAGAACACATGGACGCTCTCAAGGACTACCATTCTTGGCATCAATATGTCACTGTTGGTCAACATGAGGATGTCAAGATGTTGGACTTCTATGGATGTCTACGTCCGAATGATGTCTATTTTGGCTTGTCGAAGCCATTGTTCACATGGGTACATGTGCATTGTAATGTTGAGTTGTGTCAAGTGTAAGTCAAGTGTCAAGAGTGGTTGTAACAGTCATAGAGTAGGTGAATAGTCATGAGGGTAGCTAAATGGCCATAAAGGGGAATGTCAAGGGTCACCCAACCGTTTGCTATAAATAGTTCCTGATGACTCATTGTATAGGATTTTGGTCAGCGAAGCTTCTACTAAGACTATCTTAAAGAAGGCTTGGACATTATTGTAATGTGCCTTCTCTTTGCCACTACAAGAAGCTAGTACATCTCTTTGGAGAAGCAGGAGGATGTGGCTGTGATGTTCCACTGTTGGGGCTAGTAGGTTTGCATTGATGTATTGTATTATTATGACTTACACGTCTTTACATAATAAGAGCCAACACATTTTCATGCATATGTTGTTATTGTAGCTCGATTGTTCCAGTTGCCTTAATGATATATGTTGTTTAACTTACGTACTTGTGTATGAACTGATTTGTATGAAATTATATGAATCTTGTTGTTAATGTGTTGCATATGTTATTAATGTTGTCACCATCTATGTCCACTGCTCTACCAGACATTAGACAGACATTTCTCATGAACCTTTCTATATCAACCATCACACTCATCTCATACTTATCCATGAGTGTTGTTCATGTTACCTTACCTTGTATGTTGTGACTTCCACATCTAAGTGGACTGCTCCGCCGGAAAATGCACATGTCCTTTGTGTGGTGTGTTCCTAGCGGAGTTGGGACTAATCCCTTCCAACCTGGTACTCACCTTCACCTTCCTCTCCCTTTGAAGTATTTTATCCTCTTGTACACATTCCTTTACTCTTTGCATCAATCACACCCTTGGTATTTATATTGCCTGCCTCTGTGCGACATTGCAGTCAAGGGATTACCTTATGACCCACTGTTGTGACTCCTACACCAAACAGTCCGAGGTCTAATTGGAACATCTTACTAGGGAGATCCCCTTGACATGTTGGCAGGTCGAGCACCGTCAACTAGTTCGTACAATGTGTTTCAAAATATTGGTACTATGGCATACAAATTGGATCTTCCTAAAGTTTCCCGAGTGCACCCAATTTTCTACGTTTAATGCTTAAAGAAGGTTATAGGTGAAAATCTCCCAGTTCAAACAATATTTCTAGAATTTGAAGAGGAAGAAAAAATCATATTGGAACTTGAAGCAGTCACAGAGACAAGAACTTGATGGCTACAAAATTGATCAATTTTAGAATATCTCATCATGGGAAGAACTTACCCATTGGAGATTCCACATGGGAGGAAGAAAATTTCATACGAAAGCATCCAAAACTACTCAAGCATTGAGGAAAGCACTTTTCTAAAGGAGAGGGGCATGCTAGGCCCCTATAATACTAGCATATTCCCTTATTTTTATTGTCATTGTAGCCCATTATTGTTATTGTTGTGCCCATGTTGTCCCCATATTGTTATTATTGTACCCTATAGAGGCCCACTATTGTTATTGTTCCGCCCTTACATTATTAATTTTAGGTCAGCTTGACTATATTGTGATCCCTTACACTCCTATATATAGAAAGGAGGTCTTTTCATTTGTATCATAGAAGAATTTTCATTTGTGTAATGTAAAGGGGGTTTCCCCCTTGGAGATGCTGATTTTGAAGTCGCTGCTCTATATGTTCTTCTATTTTTTGCACTGGTTGCATAATAATACTTAATTGGTTTGTAATAATAAAAGCATTGAATACTTATATATGCTCATGATTTACTCATGAAATTAGAAAACAAATTATTTGTATGAGATCAATAAAAAATACTTTAAGATGGCTCTATGCCACTTATTATCTTTAGGATATTGATTTCAAGCCCATTATCATCATAGAACTAGTGATATGAATAAACATTTTAGAAGACACCACAATCAATTTTAACGTAAAACAATAATTCAAATAATTTTGAATAGAGTACAATATGATTAAAATTAGCTAAATACTTCCCATTGTAATATGGTCTAAATTCTAAATTGTATACATTGAGAGGTAGGTTTATAAATCATTGGATCATAACATATTTTCCTACGAGTTTCCCATTTCCTGAAACAATTTCCTATTCTGGAAGTTTTCTATTTTTGGATGTTTTCAAGTCCTAAACTTCTTGAGTTGTTTTGAGGCCCTAAATGATGTACTCTGGGAAAAATATAATATGTAGGAGAAAGTTTTTCTACTCATATAGACCTTCTTAATGGTCTATTGTGCATGCAAAATGTACATTGTATGCCAAGGTTACAACCTTAAGAATTTTACATTCCTAATTACGCCATCGAGGCCCATAACCCTTTGGAGCTTCATCTTCTAGGGTGAGGATTTTGGATGCTTAGAAATTTTCAATATTTCTTTAGGTTAAAAAGGGTGTGTAAACCTCACTATAGCATAGTTTAGGAAGGGAACTAGTTGTGACATCTTTTTCTAAGAGATAAGGTACCACCCCTTGAGACAACTTCCTTTCATTATGCATGTAAACAATTTCAACATTTTCTACTTATTAATTTAAATTCGGCTTCGTTGTATCTTTTTGTTTCTATTTTATGTATGTATTTTCGCTTTGTTCCTTCATAAATCTAAATCATTCTTATGAGAGTGGTCTTCTCTCCCTTTATTGTTTCTTTGCATGTCCGCAACGAGGATTGATTATAAGGAGTTGGGACTCAAAATGCTTAAGCCCTTAGAAGACCATACTTGCTAACACCAACGATAATAGAAAAAGAAAATAAATACAAGAGAGTATGAGAAGCTATGAAACTTTTGCTCAAAGAATTCCTTGAGCGACCTAGGAAAGAAATGGTGGATAACTTTTTCCAAATCCTTCCACAGATACTATTAGGCAACTCATCTTCATCTAGGAGCCAATTCAGAGATGTTTCTATATTTAAGTACAAGTTAATTTTTATTTTCCTATATTCCAAGACCATGTTGATGTAAATTCTCTAGATAAATGGTAAAATATACTAGAAGGATATTTTTCGGTCTATAATTTTTCTCATAGAGAAAATATTACCTTTACACCACTTAACGTAAGGGATGGTTGGAAAGATAGTATGAGCTAAGGGATAAGAAAGAATCTGCAACACTCGTATGGTTCTATTTTTTAGATAGTTACTATTTTAGTCATGTTGACACGATGAATGTTAGCTATGCTAACAAGGGGAACTAGCCTGATTGCAAACCCCAATTAGATCTAATTTCATTTGGAATGGCTAGTTTCGACAGGATTAAAGGACCCCATAAATTGTTATATTTGTTGAAATATTGCTTCCTCGAAGAATACTTCAATTAAATCAACAAATAGAAACAACTAACCTATAAGTATCAAATCCTATCTACACTAATTTTAACTACTTATGCTAATCCTAGCTATTCTAATCTATCCTGTAGGAGCATAACAAAAAAGAGGTTAAACATCATATATAGATTCCAAATCCAAATGAATCAATTACTGGTTGACATAAGAACAAGGTTGTATTAAATACTAATTGTAATCCAATTACTTATATAGGAATACACATTCGTTTCCATACAAGTAACACTTGCAAATGATGTTTAACAAAGTTTTGAATGAGCAAACTTTCATGAGTTAACCATGCTATTGAATTATATTTGAATAATCAACACTAATCATGAACTTTATGTTATCAATATACACAAAACAAAACACATTTATATTCATGCTAGCAAAAACATCTTGATTCTAAACACATGAAAGAAGAGGAAAATCAATCTGAAAAGGCTTCTTCTTGACCCAAACACTCTTCTTTATTCACAATAAATCAAAGTTGTTCTCCTTAGTCCTAAAAAAAGTCCCTCCCCTCATCTTGGGAGGCAATATTTATGTAGCATGAAATGACCCTCAGTCTTTCCTTATCTTTTCACCTCCACTTTTCTTTTCAATATACAAATCAGAATATATAGACGTAGAACAATTGGCGTAATTGTTGATACATAAAGGGCATAACTCCTGGAGCGCTTCATTTCCCGGGGAAATGAATAGATGCCGATGGAAAAGAGAATGACTCCATGTCATTTCTTTACATCTCTATGGAAATGCTATTATTCCCTATCATTTCCTGAAGGAAACTGAAGACGTTGTGCTCATCATCCCACATCTGGCATGCTTTGTGGTGTATCTAGATGAAATGACATCTTGAGGGATTAGTGCTACCATGAGTGCTTCAATTTCACCTCTCATCTCTCAATCCTTGCTTGTAGAGATATTTAACATTACCTATGAATTTGAAAAATATAATACAAATGCTTAAACAAAACACAAATGCTGCCTTCATTAAAACTTTCATAAAATCACAAGGAACAAGTGTAAAATAATCGGCCCCTAGTTCAGCCAAGGGTGTAATGTGATTGAGTCACAATCAAACATCACAACGGGAAATCCCATGTGAAATCACCCCGACCAGATTTTCCTTTGAAAACCTGGACCATAACATTTTATCAGAACGCATAAGAATACACGAGAAAACTTGCATCTGACCACAAGGATAGACTTCAAATGTTATACACCCAGATGAATAATAATCATCGAGTCCACCATAACACAACGTGCCTTATATATGGCCCTTGGGTTCTTCCAATTGCGATATGCGATTAGGCCAGACTCGATGATATATATGTTATATTTAATAACCCCGACGAGTCCGGTATATTCTGATGCATTATATATATAAACCCCAGTCTCTGTTGATTGCGATATGCGATTAAGCTGGAAGCAGACCTAAAAATGTATGTGTTGAAGTTAATAACACCGATGGGTGCACTGTATAAGACTTTCCTTTGAAAAACTAGACCACAACACTTTATCGAAATACATGAGAAAACACGGGAAAACCCGTGGCCGGACCATAAGGCCGGATTTCAAATATTATGCACCCTAGGCTGATGCATAAGGCATGATGCGATATGGTGGACCCATTGATAATTATACATCCGAGGGAGTAAACCCAAAAATATATATATTACGCTTGATAATCCCAGTGGATTCGCTATTCACATCACACTTTATGTATGATTATAGAAATCCCCTGATTGCGGTAAGCATTGAAGGCATGCTTATGGGAATTACAGAGACCGATGGAGCACAAATATGTGTGGGTAGAGTATTTGCATTACACAAGTGTTATAACAGAGATAAAGCCACAATATAAGGTTTTGTGGGTTAAGTCTACAAAAGACCATAGTAAGAGTGGTGGGTGATTATATGTACGGGCATAAATGTACTGTGAATGACTATAAGGGTTGAGAAAAGTCCCAATGAATTATATGAATGAAGGGCTAGACTGGGTTATCCATGAATCAAGCAGCAGTGATATCATTTGGAGAAATGAAAGATCAAACTTCTAGGGGACCTATTAAAATGTTCTATCAGAGCAAGTTCTGATAGGGTGGTGGTTGTGGCCACAACAAATGGCGAACCACTAGGCAAAGCAGTTAGCTTTGTTACCAAATAAACCTTGGATCAATAGAACATCAGGGTGTTAAGATAAAATTCAAATCCAAACTATATAGATGGATAGGCATGGGTTCCATTTCAGCATTAATAGCATTAGGCAGGGTAAAGACAAATAACTTCTACTTAGTGATAGGGTTTTGATAGCCATTCTCTAATGGTCATATTATGGGATTTATTGAACCTCCTTTACTTGTTTTCTACTTTCAAAAATCCTTTCAGGGCCATCACTAGTCTGTCAATACCTGTTTAGGTGTGTACCTCAACTCTTAATTGCTTATCAAACTTGATGTAAATATATTCATCTACACTTTATATAAGAATTTTAGTGCTATACTTTCATATGATTTAATGGGGCACAGTCATGGATCATGCCATATTTTTAAACTGCTTTAAGCCAGGTTGGGCTTACTGTGTCAGCTAGTACTTTGAGTCTAACAATAGTCCCTACTCCAATCGGCTTCCCAAATAGCTCGTCCTTCTAGATTGGAACAAGGACTCAAAATTTCATTTTCTTTTACACAAGTCCTTCCAGTTTTAGGCACAAGGACTAGAGCACAATTGGATTTTCCACAAGATATATGATAGTGAGTTTAGCCCATGAGAGGAGGTTTACTTGTAGATTCCAGGGATTGGAAAACTTAGTGTAGTGGACAGAACCAATGGAGAATGACTGCAACCTTATAAACAAGTATAGTCTATGTCTGAGTGGAATTTTAAAAAAAATGTAGCGTTCTACCATGCGAATCCACTCCACAATTACACATTTTTTATTTTACAAAGATGTCCCTACATGTTTTGGGTATCTTGGTTATCAACAAAGACTCCCTATTTCCCAGCATGTGCTAATGAGTGGCTTTGACTCAGATTTTACTGCTAATTTTGCAAGTTGATAGTGAATTTAGGATCTATAGACTCATCAACAGGTTAATGAGGGAAGCAAAAGGCTGAAGGTAGTGAATGAGAGAAATCAGAAGATGGTTATAAAAGGTGAAAGCGAGATTGAAAGACCAAAATCAATTGACTGAGAAGGACTAAAATTCAAAAGGAAAATAAACTTTGGGCAAAACAAGAATGGAAAAGACGAATATGTAACTAAGCTAACAACAAAATAAAATGAATCCTAACCTGTTCAGGAGGTAACCACCATGTGGTGGCTACTAGAAGTATCTTTTAAGATGTTGGCCATTAACAGGGAGTTTTTGAGTTTCTCCCCGTAAAGTTTTCAATCTATAAGTTCCATTACCAATTTTTTCCTCAACTTGGAACGGGCCTAGGCATAAGTGTTGGAATTTCGTGTGTTTATCTTTTGGCTCGCTTAGCTTGTCCCATTCCAGGACTAGCTCTCCCACTTGGAAATATTTATCCCTTGCGAGATGGTGATAAAACCATTTCTTCACAATTATTTGGTGATTTCTAAATTTATTTCTAGTTTCATCTCTCAATTCATCCAACCTCACCAGTTGGTTGATCCTTTTTGATGTAAGGCTGAAGGAGTCCCTCTCGAAGCTTTGAGAGTTTTAAAGAGGGAAGGGTAACGTTAGGAGACAAGATGGCTTCCTGTCCATAGATGAGGCAGTATGAGGAGTTTCCTAATGTTACTTTTGGAGTGAACGTATTGGCCCAAAGGGATTTTGTTAGAGCATTCTACCAATTCCTATGGTTGCTGGCAACAGATTTACAAATTATGTGGATGAGGATTTTATTTGAGGACTCTGCAACTCCATTTCCCTGGGGTGATAGTTTGATGCATACCTTATGTGAATTGATTTATCGATAGAAAATTCAGTCAATTTAAGTGATGAAAAGTAAGAGGAATTATCAAATATAAGAGCACTAGGGATGTCAAACCTGTTGATAATAAATTTCTCAATAAATGATATTACCTTGCCTTTTTTTACCTTCTAAAGAAGGATGGCTTCGGTCCATCTGGTGAAGTAGTTAGTCATCGTGAGTATATACTTATGTTGCTCTGAGGAGTTCAGAGTGATCTCACCTATGAAATATAGGCCCCATTGCTGGAATGAGCGATAGATCATAACAGGCCTAAGGGGAATGGGTGGCTTCCTTTCTCGTCCTATGGTAGTTTGACATACCTTGCATTTCCGAGCATAGGCATGTGTATCTCTTAACATTGTGGGCTAATAATATGCATCTCTTAATATTTTTTGAGCAGTGGTCTCTCCGCCATAGTGACCACCTGATGCGCCATCATGCATTTCTTTCAAGGCATGATCAATATTATCCTTATCCAGACACCTCACCCAGATTCCATCATAATTGTTTCTGTATAACGTGTCATTGGCCAAGTGATACTGGTTAGATTTCAATCTAAGTGCTCTCCTTTGTGATGCGTCCATGTGTTTAGGACATGCTCCCCATGTCAGATTAAAGCGTATGTCATAATACCATGACTTAGGATCCAAAAGGATTTTTTTTGAGTGAGGATTCTGGCATATGAAACATCGGAAGCAAACATGTACAAGAAGAATTGCTTCTTGAAATTGGGTCTAACCAATGCAGGAGCTTCCGCAATGGTGTCCTTAATTCACTGAAATGATTTCTCAGCTTCATCGCTCCACCTATACACAATGATTTTCTTCATCATTCGCTGCATGGGAGACACTATTTCTGCGAAACTTGTAACAAATTTCCTAGCGAAATTAATTTTCCTGAAGAAAGATTTCATTGCGCTTGTATTTGCAAGGGGTTATATTCTCATGATGCTCTCTATTTTTTCGGGATGAATAACAATCCCTTCTTTAGAGAGGATGTGACTCAATACTTTCCTTTTTGTAACTCGGAAACACTCATCTTGGGATTCAACGATATTCCATACCTTCAGCATCTTTCAAAAAATTGTTTTTGGTGATAAATATGGTCCCTTTTGTGATACGAATATAGAGTAATGTAATCCATGTATACTATTACTGATCTATTAATCAATACTCGAAAAGCTATGTCCATATCTCTTTGGAATCTGGCACCTGCATTAGTAAGTCCAAAAGGAATTTTACGATATGCATAAGTGCCCCATTTAGTGTTGAAGGTTGTCTTGAGTTGATCTCCATTCGCCACCAACACTTGATTATATCCCGAAAAACCATCCAATAGGGACAACATTTTAGACCAATAAATGCATTGAAGAATGTGTTCCATAGAAGGGATAGGATAATTATCTCTCCACAATGCTTTGTTCAGGGTTCTAAAATCAATACATATCTTGATGTCTCCATTTCTCTTTCTTACTGGCATGAGATTGGCTACCAAGTGGGTGTGCCTGACAGGAAAAATGATTTTGGCATCCAACATTTTGTTTAATTCTTTCTTCACCAATGGTTCTAGGCTTGGACTCATCTTATGAAGCTTTTGATGGTAGGGCTTAGCCTCCTTTTCTAAAGGAATTACATGCTGCATAATGCTGGTATCAAAGGTTTTTAAGTCGCTATATGTCCATGCAAAGACATCCTTGTATTCTTTAAACAACTTGACAAATGTGGCCTTTTCTTGTATAGAGCACCCCAAGACCAAATTAACAGTTTTTGGGTCTTCTTTGGTTCCAAGGTTCACTGATTCATACTTCATGGATGAGCTATGCGTTTTGTAGTTATTTGGCTTCCTGAATTTATCATGCAAGTGATACAAGTGCTCCATCCTGACAACTAACTTGGGAATTATATTGGACTAATCTTTTTCCTCATCTTCCCTCTCATTCATAAGCTTGTCATGCTCTTTTTCATCAATGACTGCATTTCTGAATGTCTTCTCATAGTGCAGGAACTCAAGGATTTGCTCATCATCTTCAAACACTTGCCAATTTGAGATGTTATCAGGCACGGATGGTCTGAAAATCAATTCAACATAATATTTCTTCTTGTTTAATCTAAGATCAGGAAAAAGTTTTGAAGGCATATTAGCCATGAGATCGGCATCTTGCTTTTTCCCTCGAGGTGTGTATGTGATATTAAAAGAATCAGAACTATTAATTAAGATCCCTACCTCATGTTGGTATCTTACGAGGTGTGGCGAATTGCAGTGTATCCTTTTCCTTACCTGGTCGACAATTATCTATGAGTCACCAAAAACTTTAAGATTTTTCAACTTCGTATCAATGGCTTTCTTCAGGTCCTGCAAAAAGCCTTCATATTTTGCCTTGTTGTTGGTGTACGCGAACTCCAACCGGCTGGCCATTAGATGTTGGTTCCCTTGTGGGTCAATGAAAATGCTCCCAACACTTGCACCTTAAAGGCAGTTAGAGCCATCAAAATAGAGTGTCCAAAATATAGAATCTAACGTTACATCAATTAAACTGCTTTCTATGAAATCAGTCCTATAATCTACTACAATACAGGATAATTCATCAGTTGGATCGCAAGGGAGAGCTTCCAATTGTGTGTTTGTCACATTTCCTTCAACTGTCTCTGCATGGAATTCTCCGAAATAGGTTTTGATGGCACAAATGTCAATACCATAATTCCCAGGGATAGAATTGGTGAACATTACAAGTTCATTGGGGCCATTTAGTTCCATCAACACATACTTCATGTATCTTTCTCGATCAACCCTCAACATATCACCTTTTCCCTTCTAAGGCAGCAGGTGATGGGACTAGTCAGTTGAGAAATATCCAATCAATTTTGCTGACCAGTCCCTACTAAGCAGCATTCCATAATCCTTGGTTATGACGAGTACAACCATATCAATGACTTGTGTGTATTGTGGTTTAATAGCCATCTAAATCAATACATCTTTCAATTCTCCAATTACTTTCACATTTGTCCTATCTAATTGCATGATTCGAGTTCCAGTTTTCTCATGTATCACATGAAGTCTTTTAGCAACATCATAAGGCATCATAGTGGACAAGGCACGTGAGTCTACCAACAAATTATGTACGGTCATGTTGAAGATTTCAAATGTGATAAGGAAAGGGGGAGTCGTGGATTTTGATTTCCTTCCTATCATGGCCACATTGACGTCTTGGGGCGTTCAATTCATTTTTGACAGAGTGGCTTCAATCGCTAGTGGATTTTGGGATATACTAGAGGTACTAATGGGTTTGGAAAACGACTTCTTGGTTTGGGTGCTCAGGATGGTGGGAGATTTGCAATTCTATTCATTCATAGCTTTCAAAAGCAAGTGTCTTTGCTGCATTAACTTTAACAAATCAAAGTATGTAATATTAGCTCGGGATTTCTTAAGATCATCCACAATATTGTAATTAATGTTATAAACAAGGTAGGGCAGAGTAAACATACCTATTTTTCCATTCTTAGATGGGAGTTGACCATTTTGAGTCATCTTCGTTGCAGTCGGAGATGTATTATCCTTCTATGGATAATTCACAATAGAAGTATTCTTGAAATCACCACTAGGTCTACCCTTCTCAACAGGAACTTTAGGAGTGGATGCCTTAAAAGCAAGAACATCTTTCTTTGCCTAGTCTATAGGCTTCATCATGTCCACAAGTGGCGCCTTACTTTGTGTGTGGATTTCATTAGTGTGGATTTCTGCCATACTATCTCCTTCTTTGTCATCATTCTCATTTGTATAGAAATCCAACAATACATTGATTTGAGATTCTTGGTCCAAGGGCTCTTCTACTTCGTATTCTTCCTCATTTCTTCTTCTCGCTCTAGCTCCACTATAGGTTCTTCATTGTTAAGGAGCGATTTGATAAGAGCCATCTCTTCCATATTTAAATTCCCTTCATTGGGTGGAGCACACAACGGAAGTTGACCATGACCACCTTCTGTATTCTTATGATAGAAAGGTTTGAAGGGCTTTATGCTGTTATAATCTCCTCCATTCCTACTTGTACTCTCCCTGGAATTCCTTTTCATATTGATGACTATGTTTGTTAACTTCTTAATGATCTGATGCAAACCTTCCACATCTGTAGTATCCTTTTCTTTGATTTCAGCCCCTTTGTTATCACCCTCATTATTCTTCTTGGATGCTTGAGAGACTTTCTTTTCTCCTATTGTATGATGGCATGCTATGACATTGATCATTTCATTCTCGACTTTTACTGCTTCATCGATAACACCATGTAAGGTTTGTGCATTACTCCTTTTGACCCACATCATATTAAGCACAAGTAGAGCAGTGATGTAGAATTCCATGAGCACCTCCTCAGTAGCTCCAGTGTTAGCCAAGATTGTGTTGAACAAAGTGTTGAACCCAATGTTAAAATCCTTGACCTTTTCTTTGGTTTCCATTTTGAAATGAGAGAGTTCTAAAACTAAGGCCCCAGGTGTTTTGTCATCGCTATACTTGTCTAGAAAGGCCCGTTGAAAGGCAGCCCACGAGGTGATCGACCCTATTCTCAAACTAAAGCAGCATGTGGAGGCCACACCAATTAGAGTGAAAGGGAATAAGCGACATACTGTACCTTCACGAGCTATCCCCAACATGTGCACGGCCATGAAGAAAGAGTGAATATGGTTATCAGCGGTGTCTCCTCTCTCAGGGTTGAATTTAGGAAGTACTCTTTCTACATTCTTGGGTAAGGGATGTTGTTGCCTAGGTACTACTATGGCATCCTGAGCGAGCTAGGGAGGGAGTGCTCCTAGAGGAGGGGCGAGTTGGCTCCCACCTGGTTGAAGCTGATTCCCACCTAGAAGAGGAACGTTAGCCATATTATGGACGGGGAGGTTCTCGTTGAAGGTTTCTTCGAAGTGTTCTTTATTAGGATTTCCCAAATCGGGCAAGGGATTACCTTTAGAGAGTGGATCCCCAGGAATTTCTTCACAAGGAGTCTTGATACTTTTCAAGGACTCTAGCACAATATCTTCAACAGATGGGGCTACAAAGGTCTCTCCATTTATGGAATAGATCCTTGGCTTTCTTTTAGTTGTCGGAGGTAAAGAGTGAAATATGGGGAGCTGAGAGAGGGAATGAGCGTAAGCTCAAGTAAGTACTTTGACTGGTTGTTCCTTAGTGATAGGATACTCCCACAGTGTCTCTTCTTCGAAATGAGGCTTTTCCAAATGGGGGGAATGATATTTTTGACCTTTACGATCCATGAATTAATCTTTTCGAATCGATGAAATTTATAGATGAAATGATAAAAAGCTGTGGAGGGAGGTTTAGGCCCTCCTTCTAGTGCCAATTTGTTGACAGGGAAAATGTTAGCTATGCCAAGAAGGGGAACTAGCCTAATTGTGAACCCCAATTAGATCTACTTTCGTTTGGAATGGTTAGTTTCGATGGTTTTAAAGGACCCTGTAAATTGTTATATGTGTTGAAAGATTGATTCCTCGAAGAAGACTTCAATTAAGTCAAAAAAGAGAAACAACTAACGAGTAAGTCTCAAATCCTATCTACACTAATTTTAACTACTTGTGCTAATCCTAGTTATTATAATCTATCCTACAATAGCATAACAAAAAAGAGGTTAAACATCATATATAGATTCCAATTCCAAATGAATCAATTACTAGTTCACATAAGAACAAAGTTGTATTAAATCCTAATTTCAATCCAATTAGTTATACAAAAATACACATTCCATTCCATACAAATAACACTTGCAACTCATCTTTAACAAAGTTTTGAATGAGCAACCTTTCATGAGTTAACCATGCTATTGAATTATATTCAAATAACCAATATTAATCATGAACTGTATGTTATCAATATGCACAAAACAAAACACATTTATATTCATGCGAGCAACAACATCCTGATTCTAAACACATGAAAGAAGAGGAAAATCAATCTATAAAGGCTTCTTCTTGACCCAAAGAGTCTTATTTATTCACAATAAATGAAAGTTGTTCTTGTTAGTCCTAAAAAAGAAGCCTTCCCCTCATCTCCGGAGGCAATATTTATGCAACAAGAAATGATCCTCTATCTTCCATTAACTTTTATCCTCCCCTTTTCTTTTGAATATACAAATAAAAATATATAGACATAGAATAGTGTGTGTAACCGCTGACACGTAAAGGGAATAAATCTTGGGGCACTTCATTTCCTCAGGAAACGAATAGATGCGGATGGAGAAGAGAATGACTGCATGTCATTTCTTTGCACCTGTATGGAATGGCTATTATTCCCTATCATTTCTTTGAGGAAACTGAAGACGTTGTGCTCATAATCACACATATAGCAAGATCTGAGGTGTATCTAGAGAAAATGACATCTGGAGGGATCAACACTGCCATGAGTGCTTCAATTTTACCTCTCATCTCTTGATCCTCACTTGTAGAGATATTAAAAATTAGCTATGAATATGAAAAATATAACAGAAATGCCTAAACAAAACACAAATACTACCTTCATTAAAACCATAGAAAATTTTAGGGGCGAATGTTTGCCCTTTGGCGAAATTAAGGGGTTTTAAATTTTTAGTGGGCGAATATTTTGTATCATAGTACATTTTTACAAATCACCTCAAATAGTCCACCTTATTTTAAGGGAGAGGGTAAAAAAGGTAAATTTAGCCCTTGAAATTAGGAGTTACAACCTTCCATTCACCCATTTTCAAGAATAGGTTTTATTTAAGTGAATTCATTTGCCCATTTTCAAGAATAGGTTTTATTTAAGTGAATCCTATGGGCCAAATACCATATTTATAATAGAGTTATGGTAAATTAATAAAAATATAAATAAATGAGAGGTATGGTAAATAAATAAAGCATTTTTTATATTTACTCCATAAGTCACCTTATATACATGCAAGGGTGTAAACAAATAAACATATAAGTAAAGTGGAGGTATGGTAAATAAATAAAACGTCTTTTTATACTTACTCAAAAGGTATGGTAAATAAATAAAAATATAAATAAACTAGACGCATGGTAAATAAATAAAACCTCTTTTTATATTTAGTCCATAACCCTCGTTCTATTTATGAAAGCTCAAGAAAGAGGTTTTATTTAAGTGAATCCTATGGGCCAAATACCATATTTGTAAAAGAGGTATGGTAAATTAATAAAAATATAAATAAACGAGAGGTATGGTAAACAAATAAAACATTCTTTTATATTTACTCCATAAGTCACCTTATATTTACGAACACTTAAAAAATGGGTTATATTTAGGTGAAACCTATGGGAAAAATACTATGGGACAAATACCATGGACTAGATTGTTATTAATACCATGGCAAAAAAAACATTATTAACCCTAATATTAGTATTAATAAAAAGAAAAATGGCACATGGTATTGACCCATGGTATTCACGTCGAATGTAGCCTATTTAAATGAGGGAATTAAACCAGCATAGATCCATCTTTACTCTGGATCTACTAAGCCCCGAGAGGGATCAAATATCGTGATATGCAAATTAGCATAGAGTGAAAAAATATTTGATCCCTCTCGGGGCTTGGTGGATCAAGA